>JAPXFY010000030.1:1459899-1507399 GCA_030674185.1 Monoplex corrugatus
TTCGCTTTGCTAGCATGGTTGCCAATGCAGGATGTTGATGGACAGGGCGCAGAAGTCAAAGGGTTAAAATGACATGCCAAGTAATGACACACACCATATGTATTGCCCCTCACTGGGCTTGGTGCGCCAAATGGACCACAAGAAGCTTTAACCCTTTGACTCCCGCACCCTGTCCATCAGCATCTTGCATAGTCAACCATGCTAGCAAAGCAAAAACTTGACGATATGATTCCCTCACCCTATCCACCAGTTCCTGAGGAGCTGGTGGATAGGGTGAGGGAATCATATCGTCAAGTTTTTGCAGTCGGTGGATAGGGTGCGGGAGTCAAAGGGTTAAAGATGGCTATTCACACAGTCCACGACACCCACAACCTTTCATTATCACGACCACCCCACAAACTTTTGGGCTTACCAAGACGCCAACAAATACACCAAAAATCCCTGGACACAAACACTACCACACAGACACTGTAAATCCCAGGACACACACACTACCACACACGAAACACTGTTAAATCCCATGACACAAACACTACCACACAGACACTGTAAATCCCAGGACACAAAACACTACCACACAGACACTGTAAATCCCAGGACACACAACACTACCACACAGACACTGTAAATCCCAGGACACAAACACTACCACACAGACACTGTAAATCCCAGGACACACACACTACCACACAAACACTGTAAATCCCAGGACACAAACACTACCACACAGACACTGTAAATCCCAGGACACAAACACTACCACACAGACACTGTAAATCCCAGGACACAAACACTACCACACAGACACTGTAAATCCCAGGACACAAACACTACCACACAGACACTGTAAATCCCAGGACACAACACACAACTACCACACAGACACTGTAAATCCCAGGACACACACACTACCACACAGACACTGTAAATCCCAGGACACAAACACTACCACACAGACACTGTAAATCCCAGGACACAAACACTACCACACAACACTGTAAATCCATGACACAACACTACCACACAAACACTGTAAATCCCAGGACACAATCACTACCACACACACACATCAAAACTTTTTCACCCGAATCCCATCACTATCCATCAAACAGAAGTGAAACAAGAAATCCAGAAACATCAGACAAGGGTCCAGCCTTAACAGGTCTTTTCATTTCTCCTTATCTCAGAAAATCATCAGGAATCATGCCCCAATGGTTCTATTCCAACTTTTCAGATCACCACCAACAAGCACAACATTAAGCAGAAATGAACACCTCACACCAAGTTACACTGATGGAAAGAGCCACCACTGTAACAAATTGACGTCAAAATGCTACCACTGAATTTGAGACCTACCACGACAAACGACAATCGATAAAAAAAAAATTGGACCAAAATTTATTTTTTTTAAATAAAATTTTAGAATGAAATGATTTTACAGACAATTACTACATGTTGCATATGTTTTATGTAACTAAAGACTAGGAGGATAGATCAGCAGAGACGGCCTGAAAGATTTGATGAAAACACACCAACACTGTTGAAATGTCATCACTGATAATGAGGACTCTTCAGACATCTTGCAAAAGGTCTTTTTAGAATAAAGTATCAACAGAAATCATGTAGAAATATAATATCACCGGGAGCTCATACGACAACATCACCAAATAATGAAACAATGTTAATTATGAGATCAGAAATATGCACCTAGCGTTAGTGTATAGCTGTGAGACATAGCTTTGGAGATTACGGTAATATAAAAATATCACTAGAGACCATGCAACAATGTCATCAAATAATGAAACAATGTTGTATTTTGAAATCACAAACATGCGTCTGAGCACTGGAGTATGCCTACGAGAAATATTTTAGGAAAGTATGCAGAAATATCGTAGGAAGATAAGCACTAATATCATAGGAAAGTATACAAAAATATCATAGGAAAGTAAACAGTAACATCATAGGAAATTATACAGAAATGTAACAGGATAAGTAACAGAGACATCACAGGAAAGTATACTTAAATATCGTAGGAAAATATACAGTAACATCATAGGAAAGTAGGCAGAAATATAGAAAGTATACATAAACATTATAGGAAATTGTTCAGAAATTTCATAGGAAACCATGCAGAAATAACATACAAAAGTTTGCAGAAATATGTAGGAAAGTATCAAATTTAAAAAAACAAGAACAGCTTGGGAAATTATTCATATATATTAGAGAAAATCATGCAAAAACATCATACTAAACTATTCAGATATAATAGAGAAACTCATGCAGAAAATTATACAGAAATGTTTGAGGAAACCTTACAGACACAGTCACACACCATGGGAAAATCATTCAAAGATGTCACAAGAGATGACTACTGCTGACAACCCTTACACTGATGTTAATATCTGAATGTCTCAGCCTGGTATTTCTTGCTCACGGTTAGTGCAATCAGAGCCTACCACCAATAATGAGCTTAACATCAACCATCTCCATACGATCTGCACTGCTCCATCCCCATATGATAAACGCAGGCGTCTAAAAACAAACACTTCTCATGTCATCCCCATTAACATAGATGTCTAAAACACTTCTCAGGTCATCCCCATAAAACATAGATGTCTAAAACACTTCTCAGGTCATCCCAAAACATAGATGTCTAAAACACTTCTCAGGTCATCCCATAAACATAGATGTCTAAAACACTTCTCATGTCATCCCCATAAACATAGATGTCTAAAACACTTCTCAGGTCATCCCCATAAACATAGATGTCTAAAACACTTCTCAGGTCATCACCATAAACATTGATGTCTAAAACACTTCTCAGGTCATCCCCATAAACATAGATGTCTAAAACACTTCTCATGTCATCCCCATAAACATAGATGTCTAAAACACTTCTCATGTCATCCCCATAAACATAGATGTCTAAAACACTTCTCAGGTCATCACCATAAACATTGATGTCTAAAACACTTCTCAGGTCATCACCAAAAACACAGGCATCGAAAAACACACACTTCCCAGATCAACTTAGAAGCACCACAAAATTTGCAGTAGTTCAGGATACTCATGCTCCATCCGTGTGTAACATAAATGTAAGTACCCAGCACCATTACCAATAAAATATGCAAGCATTTATGTGAGTTCCACCATTGCACCAGTTATCCAAGATTCACACACAGAGAGAAGCAAATCAGTAGTTACCTTCTTCCTCTTACAGAGAGGAAAAAAATATTAGAGAACAAAATGAGATATTTAGACTATGAGATATTTACACTATACAACAAAATGAGATATTTTGACTATTACACCAAAATGAGATATTTAGACTATGAGATATTTACACTATACAACAAAATGAGATATTTTGACTATTACAACAAAATGAGATATTTAGACTATGAGATATTTAGACTATACAACAAAATGAGATATTTACACTATTACAACAAAATGAGATATTTACACTATTACAACAAAATGAGATATTTACACTATTACAACAAAATGAGATATTTACACTATTACAACAAAATGAGATATTTTGACTATTACAACAAAATGAGATATTTAGACTATACAACAAAATGAGATATTTACACTATTACAACAAAATGAGATATTTACACTATTACAACAAAATGAGATATTTACACTATTACAACAAAATGAGATATTTACACTATTACAACAAAATGAGATATTTTGACTATTACAACAAAATGAGATATTTTGACTTTTACAACAAAATGAGATATTTACACTATTACAACAAAATGAGATATTTTGATTTTTACAACAAAATGAGATATTTTGACTTTTACAACAAAATGAGATATTTACACTATTACAACAAAATGAGATATTTTGACTTTTACAACAAAATGAGATATTTTGACTTTTACAACAAAATAAAATATTTACACTATTACAACAAAATGAGATATTTTGACTATTACACCAAAATGAGATATTTTGACTATTACATGAAAATGAGATATTTACACTATTACAACAAAATGAGATATTTACACTCTCTCTTACAACACAATGAGTAATTCCGCCCTCTGTCTTACAAACACATACATAGACTACCTGTAAATACAACATACATGTGTATGAGTGCATGCACACACACACACACACACACACACACACACACACACACACACACACACACACACACACACACACACACACACACACACACACAAAAGCATGCACACACACAGATATATATACACATATATTCTCTCTTACACACACACACACACACACACACACACACACAATTTACTTTCTCTACAGCATACTACCTACTAAAACAAACATAAAATTCAGAGAAAAATCTGCCTCTGCATTACCTACACAAAGAGGTTAAAGGAAATAAGGAATAACAAACAAAAGAAAATCAAAGAAAAAAAAAATTAGCTACAATGATATCATCAGAGCAATAAAAAAAAAAAGGTGTGGGTTGGAAAACAGTAAGCGCAAAAGGCAACAAATTAGCATTAGAAAAAAACAAAAGACTTACCATCATCAAGAGCTTCGCGGCCTGTGGAGAGCAGAAACAGAGCAAGCGGCATTAGTGCCAAACACGACAGCCTGTGACGTCATGACACCACACAGCATCCCACAGCAACGTACTGCCTAGGTACGTGACATGTGATACGTGTGACATGTGACACCACAAACACACACACATATACACACACATGTATACATATACACACCGTACACATACACGCACCACTCTATATCCAACCCACTCCACTTTACCATGTTTTCACTTTCTTCCCTATTTCTCCCTGTTTCCTTTCCTTTGGCCTTCGTTATGTCTACCAAAGATCAATGTCTGATTCTGAAACATACACCTCTGACTTTATCCATCACCCCCAACAACTAATTCGACAGTACTGATCGATTCAGAACCTTAACACAAAAACTGTTGGCTCTTTTTCGACCAACAGTTGATTCTGGCACAAAAACTCTCTCTGCTGATCCATCAGTAATTTCAACCCCAAATCTCTGATTCAACCTTAATGGAAAAATCTGTAATCCTGACAGACCGATTCCTGATCTCCACGTGAAGTCAGTGGTAATACAACTGGTACAATAACGTCATTACGACCTCTTTCAAAGTCAAACCCTTTTTCTTTTAAATTTACAAAAACAATATAAATCTCCTTCAAAATCCTTAACTGTTTTCGGTCAGATTTACAAAACTGCTATTAACCTCTTTCAAATCCTCAGCCATTTTGATTTTCAAAAATACTTCCAACCTCTTTCAGAATCAACTCCTTTTCTTTTAAAGCGACAAAGATGCTACCAACTGACTTCAAAATCCTCAACCACTTTTGATCAGATTCATAAAACTGTTACCAATTTCTTTCAAAAATGCTACCAATTTTCTTCAAAATAGTCAAGAGTTTTCAATTAGAATTACAAAAATGCTACCAACCTCTTTCAAAATTTTCAACCTTTTTCAATATGATCTACAAAAATGTTACCAATCTCTTTCAAAATCTTCAAACCTTTTTCATTAGATTTACAAAAATGTTACCAATCTCTTTCCAACTGTTCAAACATTTTCAATTAGATTTACAAAAAATGTTCGCAATCTGTTTCAAAATCCTTAAATGTTTTCAATTAGATTTACGAAAATGTTACCAATCTGTTTCAAAATCCTCAACCATTTTGATCAGATTTACAAAAATGTTACCAATCTCTTTCAAAATCCTCAACCATTTTCAATCAGATTTACAAAAATGTTATCAATCTGTTTCAAAATCCTCAACCATTTTCATTAGATTTACAAAAATGTTACCAATCTCTTTCAAAATCCTCAACCATTTTCAATTAGATTTACCAAACCCTTTTAAAATCCTCAAATATTTTTCATTACATTTACAAAAATGCTATCAGTCTCTTTCAAAAACCTCAAAATATTTTCCATCTGATTTACAAAAATGTCACCACCAATCTCTTGTAAAGACCCGTAACTACTTCCTGTGCAGACCAACACAAGAGTTACCAAACCCTGCCTCCCACCTCGCTGTCACTGATTCCCATGTCACACTCACTGAGTGCACGCTGGTCTTGGCCTACAGCACTACTGACTGTTAGTGGGAACCACAGAGAAAAGACAGACAAGGACTAACAACAGACGTGCCAGTCATCAAGCTGTAAGCTGTCTAACCATCCCCTACCATACCGCTAAGGGTGGGATGACATGACTCTTGGTCTGACTAACAGAATACACTGGGGAAGGGTGAGTGGGGAAGGGGGGGGGGGAATGAATGGCCCACAATGCACTACTGATGTAAGCTAACTACAGTCTGTTAAGCCAAGAAATGTCTCTAACGTGAACTCTGCAGAAGACACGTAAAAACTAGAGCAAAGAAATAAGAAAGAAAAGAAAAAACACACACATAACTCTGTCTCCTTCTCTCTCTTACACACACACACACACACACCACACACACACACACACACACACACACACACACACACACACACACACACACACACTCAAATTCAAAATTGACAATTTTCAAATATCATCTTCACTCCTCCTCTATCACTCCCCTCCCCTTTTCTTTTTTTGTTTTATTTTTTGTTTTTTGTCTAAAATCACTTTAGTGAATAGACATTAAATCAAAGACCACCACACACACACACACACACACACACACACACACACACACACACACACACACTGCTAAAACCTATTTCAGATAAATCATCAAAAACCAAATCAATGAAAATGTTCTGATTGATTTGATTTGGAAATCAAATGAATAAATAAAAAGCAATAAAAGCAAACAAACAAACACACTTTTCATAAAAACATGTGTGTGTGTGTGTGTGTGTGTGTGTGTGTGTGTGTGTGTGTGTGTGTGTGTGTGTGTGTGTGTGTGTGTCTGTGTGTGTATGTGTGAAAAAGCCAAATATAAATAACACAGGTTTGGTTGCAAATTCTGTGTGTGTGTGTGTGTGTGTGTGTGTGTGTGTGTGTGTGTGTGTGTGCGTGCGCATGTGTCTGTGTGTATGTGTCTGTGTGTGTGAAAAAGCCAAATATAAATAACACAGTTTTGGTTGCAAATTCTGTGTGTGTGAGTGTGTGTGTGTGAGTGTGTGTGTTGTGTGTGTGTGTGTGTGTGTGTGTGTGTGTGTGTGTGTGTGTGTGTGTGTGTGTGTGTGTGTGTGTGTGTGTGTGTGTTGGGGGGGTGTGTAAATGCCAAACATTAACCCTTTGACTACCGCACCCTATCCACCAACTACAAAAACTTAACCCTTTCACTCCCTCAACTGCCCTCCAACTTCCTGCAGGAAGCAAATGGACAGGGTGAGGGAGTCAGAGGGTTAAGTTTTTGCTTCGGTAGCGTAGTTGACAATGCAGGATGCTGGTGGACAGGGTGCAGGAGTCAAAGGGTTAAATATTTTTGGTTGCAAATTCTTTCTTAACAGCTGGATCAGACAGCTCCATTCTACATGTATATAGACACACAGCACACAACCAAAACCCAAAAGGGAGAGAGGGGGGGGGGGTGTAAATGGGTCATGGAATGCTGCAGGAGGGGATGGGAAAAGCAATGGGAAATATCAAAAATGGGAAAGAAAACCGTGCTAGATATCAACAATCACTATCATTTTTCACAAGGACTGCTAAACATAAACAATCACTAAAATTTTTTTACATCGATTGCTACATATAAACAATCATTTTTTTTTTTTTTTACAAGGACAGCTACATTTTCACATGGATTTTCAAACAAAATACATAATCACTATATTTTTTAGAGCTATTCACTATAATTTTTTTAGAGCTATTCACTATAATTTTTTTAGCTATTCACTATAATTTTTTACAGCTAATTTTTTACAGCTATTCACTATAATTTTTTACAGCTAATTTTTTTTTTAGCTATTCACTATAATTTTTTACAGCTAATTTTTTTAGCTATTCACTATAATTTTTTACAGCTATTCACTATAATTTTTTACAGCTAATTTTTTTAGCTATTCACTATAATTTTTTACAGCTAATTTTTTTGGCTATTCACTATAATTTTTTTGGCTATTCACTATAATTTTTTTTTTTTTTACAGCTATTCACTATAATTTTTTACAGCTAATTTTTTTTAGCTATTCACTATAATTTTTTTGGCTATTCACTATAATTTTTTTTACAGCTATTCACTATAATTTTTTTTACAGCTATTTACGATAATTTTTTTTAGAGCTATTCACTATAATTTTTTCGAGCTATTCACTATAATTTTTTTAGCTATTCACTATAATTTTTTACAGCTATTCACTATAATTTTTTACAGCTATTGCTACATATAAACAATCATTTACTTTTTTTTTCCAAAGACTGCTACATGTTCACATTTTCGGTTGTTAGTTATTATCTAATAAACTATTCTCGTATATCAGACAGAAGACATAAATTCTCTATGGCCAATCCTCTTTATATGCACTTTAACCCTTTGGCTCCTGCACTCTATCCACCAACTGCAAAAAAATTAACATTAACCCTTTAATTCCATCACCCTATCCCAGGAAGCTGGTGGATATGGAAAGGGAGTCAAAGGGTTAAGTTTTTGCTTTGCTAGCATTATTGATAATGCAGGATGTTGGCGGACAGGGTGCAGGAGTCAAAGGGTTAAAATTTGTTTTAAATTTGATCAGGGGTGATGGATTCCACATCTACATCAAGATCACTTCTTTTACACTAATCACAGCGACAATATCTCAGAGAGCAAGTGATGAGATGAGCATCCCTTTTTGAGAATTAACCACTTAAGCAATAGACAGACATACAAACAGATTATTCTCTGATGATATTATCAGAAAGGCACAATGACTCAGGCAATAATAACCTTTACAAATGAACACAAATACCTACGCCCTCTCTCTCCAAAACTGATTGGCATACATATACACAAATTTAGGTTAAAAAAAGGTTAAAGGTCCCATGGTCAATATGGCCGTAGGGGCGGTGAACTGTTAAAGATTCACCGTGTCTAGGGCACGGCATTATGAAAGGCGGAGCCCATCCCTCTCCTTTCGCCGCCTTTTTAAACCTCCCCCGACCGAAGTCAGGTACCCATTCACTGCTGGGTGGACAGAGGGAGTTTTCAGGCCGGAAAAATCGAACCAGCGTTTTAGCGGATTCGAACCACCGACCTTCCGCACCGCAGACGAGCGCTCTAACCACTCGACTACAGGCCCCCCTCATAAATCCTCAAAAGGCCAATCCTCAATGAACCTATACGACAGAAATAATAAAGTCCTATAGTCGTAAGGAAAATGGAGTGTATCTCTTTCGTATTTACATATACAAGGGGGAACAAAAGTAGGTATACAGTAAGTATCACACCATTATTATAATGCTTAATTTCACTAAAATTATTAGCACATTAAGTTAGCCTGATCTAACCCCTATGGACTTCTTTTTGGGGGAATATGTAAAGGAAAGGGTTTTCGCACGCAAGCCGCGCACTGTTAAAGACATGATTCAGTTCATCTTGCAGGCTTGTCAAGAAATTGATGCTGATAAAAATCTTTCTGCTAGAGTGTGCATGAGTGTCCGCTCTCGATTAGAGGAGTGTGTGAATACCGACGGCAAGCAGTTTGAGTGTCTGAGGGATTAAGGCTGTGCTTGTTATTATATGTATATGCAATATTCATTTGTTTGTATAATAAACGCAATCAGTATTGTACGTGTTTTCTTTTTTCATAACTGTATACCTACTTTTGCACCCCTCTGTATATCATTTGCACATATAAATATATATTTGTGTTTGAAGGGTACTATCAAAATAAGCATGAGTCTATTATACACAATCTGTCTGCTTTGTAAGTACGCATTTTTTTTTCATCTTTGCAGTCTGGTAAGCCAACATATTCAAGTCTACATGCGCACTGTCCGTATGCCTGTGTGTCCGTGTGCACAAATACAAGCTTGCTACAAAAAGTTTCCTTTAAATGAGCAAAACGTGAACACAGATATCTTCAAAATCCAACTGAATAAATGCACACAACTAAATAAAGAAATAACAATAATAAAAAAAATATAAAAAAAAGACTCAAAACTCTATCTGCAAGGCAAAACGCTTTGTCAAAAACAAAGAGTGACAGTGTCACAAACTGTGTTACAGAACAAATAAAGCGTCACGCTTTCTCAAGTTCAAATCTCCTACGATGCTGCCACACACAGCCACATACAAGTCTTGACTGATTTACTCACCCTGTCGTCGACGCCGTGAACCTTTAGCCGATGTGGGGCGCTGAAGTCTGGATGGGGCATCCTGGGAAGTTGGAAAAAGAAAAAAGAAAAAAAAAAAAAAGAAAAGAAGAAAAAAGAAAAGAATGAAATGTCATGATAATAACAACAGAAATCAATGAAATGTCATGATAATAACAACAGAAATCAATGAAATGTCATGACAATAACAACAGAAATAAATGAAATGTCATGATAATAACAACAGTAATGAATGAAAGTCATGAAAACACAAATATGAAATGTCTGATAATACAGAAATCAATGAAAGTCTGTAAACAACAGAAATCAATGAAATGTCATGATAATAACAACAGAAATCAATTAAATGTCATGATAATAACAACAGAAATCAATGAAATGTCATGATAATAACAACAGAAATCAATGAAATGTCATGATAATAAAAATCAATGAATTCATGAAAAACAAGAAATCAATGAAATGTCATGATAATAACAACAGTAATGAATGAAATGTCATGATAATAACAACAGAATAATGAAATGTCATGATAATACAACAGAAATCAATGAAATGTCATGTAATAACAACAGAAATCAATGAAAAGTCATGATAATAACAACAGAATGAATGAAATGTCATGAATAACAAAATAATGAACATGAAACAGTAATGAATGAAATGTCATGATAATAACAACAGAAATCAATGAATGTCATGAAATAACAACAGAAAAATAACAACGAAAATGTCATGATAATACAACAAAACAGAAATCAGAATAACAACAGAATCAATGAACAATAAAACAACAGAAATCAATGAAATGTCATGATAATAACAACAGAAAGAATGAAATGTCATAATAATAACACTAACCATCAAATATCCACAATACTGCCTGCACAGTGTGGGCACAGATAAGCGCATACCCATAAAAAAAACCACAAAAACAGAACAAAACCATACACGCAAAAAAGAAACAAAAAACAAAAAAACAAAAACCAAATCAAACACTTAACAGCAGAAAACCCTGGGATTCAAACCCAAGATCTGTTCTCTTCCAACCAGAGTTGTAACCAGTGGCCACCTTCACAACTTGTGACATAGAATTAAGTAAGCTTTCAGTACAAGTATGCATTCTTCATGTTTGTTATGCTCAGAACAGTTCCAGCCTCAGCCCTTTTCCCTAAACATGCCTCTATCTTATTCCTTTCACTGTAAACAGTTCCAGCCTCAGCCCTTTTCCTAAACATGCCTCTATCTTATTCCTTTCACTGTAAACAGTTCCAGCCTCAGCCCTTTTCCCTAAACATGCCTCTATCTTATTCCTTTCACTGTAAACAGTTCCAGCCTCAGCCCTTTTCCCTAAACATGCCTCTATCTTATTCCTTTCACTGTAAACAGTTCCAGCCTCAGCCCTTTTCTCTAAACATGTCTCTATCTTATTCCTTTCACTGTAAACAGTTCCAGCCTCAGCCCTTTTCCCTAAACATGCCTCTATCTTATTCCTTTCACTGTAAACAGTTCCAGCCTCAGCCCTTTTCCCTAAACATGCCTCTATCTTATTCCTTTCACTGTAAACAGTTCCAGCCTCAGCCCTTTTCCCTAAACATGCCTCTATCTTATTCCTTTCACTGTAAACAGTTCCAGCCTCAGCCCTTTTCCCTAAACATGTCTCTATCTTATTCCTTTCACTGTAAACAGTTCCAGCCTCAGCCCTTTTCCCTAAACATGCCTCTATCTTATTCCTTTCACTGTAAACAGTTCCAGCCTCAGCCCTTTTCCCTAAACATGCCTCTATCTTATTCCTTTCACTGTAAACAGTTCCAGCCTCAGCCCTTTTCCCTAAACATGTCTCTATCTTATTCCTTTCACTGTAAACAGTTCCAGCCTCAGCCCTTTTCCCTAAACATGTCTCTATCTTATTCCTTTCACTGTAAACAGTTCCAGCCTCAGCCCTTTTCCCTAAACATGCCTCTATCTTATTCCTTTCACTGTAAACAGTTCCAGCCTCAGCCCTTTTCCCTAAACATGCCTCTATCTTATTCCTTTCACTGTAAACAGTTCCAGCCTCAGCCCTTTTCCCTAAACATGTCTCTATCTTATTCCTTTCACTGTAAACAGTTCCAGCCTCAGCCCTTTTCCCTAAACATGTCTCTATCTTATTCCTTTCACTGTAAACAGTTCCAGCCTCAGCCCTTTTCCCTAAACATGTCTCTATCTTATTCCTTTCACTGTTGACTTTATTTCATTGTGTGTTTCTTTTCTGTCAATTAACATCAGAAAGAGAGTCCTTGAATGTCATATAGAACCAATACTGTTGTACGGATGCGAGGCGTGGACAGTCAACAAGCAAAGCCAGAACATGATTGAGGCAGCCGAGATGTGGTTTCTAAGAAGAATGTTGAGAGTTCCATGGACAGCAAAGAAAACAAACGAGACAGTCTTGATGGAGGCAGACACAAGTAGATCACTCATAAGGAAGATTAGGAAAAGACAGGCAACATTTATAGGCCATTTTATGAGGATGGGGGATTTGGAGCACCTGGTCACAACGGGGAAAACTGGAGGGAAAGAGAGCACCGGGCAGACCCAGGGAGAAAATGCTGGACAGACTTGCAGAGTGGCTGGGGATGAGGAGGGTGGGGGAGATGCTAGGGGCAACGAGAGATAGAGGCAGATGGAAGTCCATGATCGCCAATGCCATGCGGCAGGGCACCTGATGATGATGATGATGATGATTTCTTTTCTATTCTCTTCATTTACAACATGTCTCTATCTTATTCCTTTCATTGTTGATTATATTTCATTGTGTATTTTTGTTCTATTTCATTTATTTACATATTTCTCTGGCATTTCTTTTCATATTTTTGTGTTTTCTGATTTATAATTTGTTCACTCAATATTTATTCTCGAAAAAAATTTAAATTAGTTTACGTATTTAAAGAAGGGAACCAACCTGTGAGGATTCCTTCTCTCCGTTCTGTTCTGGGGATTCGTTCTCCTTCTCCTCCACTTCTTTCTGCAGACAGCAAGACATAGAACACACTTCAGTACAAGCCGCACAAGACATAGAACACACTTCAGTACAAGCCGCACAAGACATAGAACACACTTCAGTACAAGCCGCACAAGACATAGAACACACTTCAGTACAAGCCGCACAAGACATAGAACACACTTCAGTACAAGCCGCACAAGACATAGAACACACTTCAGTACAAGCCGCACAAGACATAGAACACACTTCAGTACAAGCCGCACAAGACATAGAACACACTTCAGTACAAGCCGCACAAGACATAGAACACACTTCAGTACAAGCCGCACAAGACATAGAACACACTTCAGTACAAGCCGCACAAGACACAGGAGTCCTTCAACACAAAACACATTCCTATTTCCTGCACAAGTTGATTTTCCTCATATGTGTTGTCATTCTTACACACTCAACTGAAAAATTCACAAAGCTCATTCATTAAAATACAACAAAAATTTGGGGCCATTGTGATTACAGATGGAAAACAGAAAGAAAAAAAGTACAATAATTTGCGCTTCAGTGGGTTTTCTAAAAGATACATAATTGTCACACACACCAAAAAAACCCTCCCAAAAAACAAAACAAAAAATGGTCAGAATTTAAAACAACCAAATAAACACATATTACTCCGTGGTATAACCTCCCTCCGAACAGCTTTTTTTTTTTCAATGATGTATAAATTTCACATATACAAAAACAAACCAAACCAAACCAATCTAAAAACACGGAAATGGTCAGAATTTAAAACAACCAAATAAACACACACCACTCCAGGACATAACCCCACTTTAAACATCCCCCAGAACAATTACCACAAAATCATACTGAAGAAATATGCGGGTACATGTGTCAATTCTCTAACACTTAAAAAAAAAAAGATTTTTGCCTCTCTCATTCTTCTGAAAACCTAACCTCATGCACACAGCATGGACATTAACAATGACCGCAAGTTCTTCAAAAAACATGGTCAGCATGCATGGGAGGAGAAGGGTGAGGTGGTTAGGCAGGGGGAAGGGGGGATGAGGGGTGGGGATTCGAACTTGTAATCATGCAACAGGAATCCAAACACAGGTGGTCATGCAGAAGACAGTGAAAAGAACAGCAAGACGCACAACGTGGGTCGCTATGACACAAGTCATCATCAACTGTCAAGAGCATTCTCAACGACCCCCATGCTGGTATAAGCATAGAACATACCTATGCACTCAATCATTTACTTAACCCTTCGACTATGGCACCCTATCCACCAACTGCAAAAACTTAACCCTTTGACTCCATCACCCTATCCACTAGCTTTCTGCGGAGGGAGTCTTAAGTGTCATCAAGTTTTTGCTTTGCTAGCATGGTTGACAATGAAGGATGCTGGTGGACAGGGCGCGATAGTCAAAGGATTACATTTTGTTTTATGGGTTACAAGTTTTTTATGCCTGGAAAAGAACATGGGTGTGTGCACCTTGTGTGTTTTGAGTGTGTTTCCACATGTAGGTGCATGTGTGTGTATGGCTGCATACAATAGTACATCATGCCTTTTACATTCAATGCATAACAATAGTACATCATGCCTTTTACATTCAATGTAAACAATAGTACATCATGCCTTTTACATTCAATGTAAACAATAGTACATCATGCCTTTTACATTCAATACATACAATAGTACATCATGCCTTTTACATTCAATGCATACAATAGTACATCATGCCTACTGTCTATACATCATCTTCATCAATGCATACAATAGTACATCATGCCTTTTACATTCAATGCATACAATAGTACATCATGCCTTTTACATTCAATGCATACAATAGTACATCATGCCTTTTACATTCAATGCATACAATAGTACATCATGCCTTTTACATTCAACAGCTGGTTCAGTGAACAACGGAACATCTCACACATCCTTGAAGGTCCATGCAGAAAACAGCAAATCTTAACCCTTTCAACCCTAAGTACTTCTAGACCTCTGATACCCTCAACCCTGAGTATTTTTAGAGAAATTCTAGTGAAAACCGGCGTCTCAGAATAGATCCTTGTAATGCTTCAAAATTTGCCAGGAAGAAAGTATAGGGTGTCTGGAATTCGGTAATATAAACAGGATGTGGCAGAGGAGAGATGGTGCCGGTAGGTCGCATACCGCAGCCAGCACCATACCAGCCCAGGTCAACTGGACATGTCAGGCCGCTCCAGCGGCCTGCCAGGTCCAGAGGTATTAATTGCACTGGCCACTGCATCGGCCAGCGGGTTCAAAGGGTTAAGAACATCTCAAAACCACTTTGAGGAATCAGGCAGAAAATAGCAAAGTTGTCCAACAACATCAACTTGCAGGCATCCAGGACATCAAACTCAATAGACAGATGAGCCGCTTCCTTCTGCCATTTTGCACCATACCTTTCCTTTAATTTAACTCTTTGACTCCCGCACCCCACCCACCAACTGCAAAAATTAACCCTTTGACCCCCTCACCCTATCCACCAGCTTCCTGCAGGACGCTGATGGACAGGGTGCAGGGGTCAGAGGGTTAAGTTTTTGCTTTGATAGCATGACTGACAATGCAGAATGCTGGTAGACAGGGTGTGGGGGTCAAAAGGTTAATAGCGATGCTTTGTTCCGCAAAATGCTTTTCCTTTATCATCAACATGGACATGCTTTGTTCTGCAAGATGATTTTCCTTTATCATCAACATGGACATGCTTTGTTCTGCAAGATGATTTTCCTTTAACAGTAATGAAGCATGCTTTGTTCTGCAAGATGATTTTCCTTCATCATCAACATGGACATGCTTTGTTCTGCAAGATGATTTTCCTTTAACAGTAATGACGACATGCTTTGTTCTGCAATATCATGCCAACAACACATAGACACAGACTCTTGTTATGACCTGCAAGCCAACATTCCCCACAGCTCTGCTAAAGTCAGATAACTCTGCCGGCAGGTTGTAGCGACTCAAGCTGGCCTTGACCTTTACGCTGCTCGCCATCTTTTCTTGTTCCCCATGCCACCATCGTCATCCATGGCCACCACTCTCACCTTGCCCCTCTCCTCTCTGTCCCCAACATTACCATCACTCCTCCTCTCACCGTCAACAACCGGTTTCTTGCTGACAGCAGCGGGCGGTTTGTTTTTCTCCAGTTTTGCCTTAGGGGGAAGGTCAACAGCACGCGTGAGTGTCTGCGGGTCGTACACTCTGCGCCCAGGAGACAGGGACTCCGGCTTGTCAGAATCCGACGTGGGGGACTTGGGACTGCACTCTGACGGACTGTGGCAGGAGGAGGGGAGGAAGAGGAGGAGACTTGGGATTGTCGCCTGACAGACAGGAGGAATGATCGTCATCTTCACTCTTCAAAGACACACTCTGAACAAAAGGCACCACGTCTTCCCTGAAACCGACGTCTTGGCAAGGTTCGCGCTTTCTTCCTTCTTTTCTACCGGAGCACCGTTCTCAGAAAGCAAGACATCATCGAGGTCTGACTTTGAAGAGTTCGCTGCCAGTGTCGATCCTTTGTTCTCTGCAGTTCTCACAGTGGCTGTGCCTGGCTTGCCAGGAGTTGAAGTCCCTGATACGGGAAGCTGGGATGAGGATTTTTGGTCCGACGCTGCTGAGGAAGAGAGAGTTTTTATTTTGGGCTGCCCGCTGGCCACAGTTTTCTGCGCCTCTGGCCTCTTGTTTTTCAGAGTCTGGGGAGAGCTGGTGGACACCTTGCCCGTTTGTTTGGCATTGGATGTTGCGGAGGTTTGAGGAGATGCTGTGGAACCCTTGCTGGCCTGTTTGACGCCTGACGTGGACGAGTTTTGGGAAGAGTTGGTGTAAACTTTGCCGGCTTGTTTGACGCTTGTGGCACCGGAGCTTTGCGAGGAGCTGGTAGAAGCCTTGCTGACTTGCTTGGTGGGTGACACCAGAGGGCTCTGAGGGGAATTGGCAGAGGATTTGTTCTCTTGTTTCACCCCTGTGGGGGCTTTGGGGTCTTTGGGGGATTTGCTGGCCAATTTCAGAGAAGGGGACAACACCTGTTTGACAGAGGGAGAGTGGCGGCGCGGAGGGGCGTCTCTGTGTTTGCGTGGACGCTGGTCATGTTTATCGGGATTGGTGGGGAAGCTGGGGGACGACATCGTCGGATGAACGGGTCTGCCGGCAGCTCTGGATGGTCCTGGCTCCGCTGTCTTGGAGGTTTTGGAAGACGGACTGGCTGCACTTTGGCCTGCGGGTTTTTCTGAGCTCTTGGTGGTTTTGCCAACAACCCCCTTGCCAGGTTTTTGTTTTTCTGGGCTCTTGGTCACACCAGCACCGGGCTGTTTTGTTTTGGGGGCTGCCCCTGACTGAGTTCGTGAATTTGATATTGTTGAACTTGGTGCTGATGTCGCTGACGTTTTGGTCGTCATTTTACCGCTTCCAGACGACTCGCCTTTCTGGTTGGCGATGGTTTTATTGGGGCTTGCGGCATCTGAAGAAGTTTTGGACTTGTCCGTTTCAGATTTTTTCTCTCCCTTGGAAGCGTTCCTGGCTGTGGTGTCTGGGTGAGATGTCTTTGGAACTTCTTTGGCCTTGCTGGGTGTTCTCTGAGGAGGGTTATGCACAGCTTCCTCACCTTCTTCTTTGGCTGGTCTGTCTGAGGCCTGTGTTCACCATCACTCACACACTGTACTGTCATGTGTACAATACTTATAAACACAGACCACCACAGTCATCACTCACACACTGTACTGTCATGTGTACAATACTTATAAACACAGACCTCTACAGTCATCACTCACACACTGTACCATAATGTGTACAATACTTATAAACACAGACCTCTACAGTCATCACTCACACACTGTACTGTCATGTGTACAATACTTATAAACACAGACCACCACAGTCATCACTCACACACTGTACTGTCATGTGTACAATACTTATAAACACAGACCTCAGTCATCACTCACACACTGTACTATAATGTGTACAATACTTATAAACACAGACCTCAGTCATCACTCACACACTGTACTGTCATGTGTACAATACTTATAAACACAGACCACCACAGTCATCACTCACACACTGTACTGTCATGTGTACAATACTTATAAACACAGACCTCAGTCATCACTCACACACTGTACTATAATGTGTACAATACTTATAAACACAGACCTCTACAGTCATCACTCACACACTGTACTGTCATGTGTACAATACTTATAAACACAGACCTCAGTCATCACTCACACACTGTACTGTCATGTGTACAATACTTATAAACACAGACCTCAGTCATCACTCACACACTGTACTGTCATGTGTACAATACTTATAAACACAGACCACAATCATCACTCACACACTGTACTATAATGTGTACAATACTTATAAACACAGACCACAATCATCACTCACACACTGTACTATAATGTGTACAATACTTATAAACACAGACCACAGTCATCACTCACACACTGTACTATAATGTGTACAATACTTATAAACACAGACCACAATCATCACTCACACACTGTACTATAATGTGTACAATACTTATAAACAGACCACAGTCATCACTCACACACTGTACTATAATGTGTACAATACTTATAAACACAGACCTCTACAGTCATCACTCACACACTGTACCATAATGTGTACAATACTTATAAACACAGACCACAATCATCACTCACACACTGTACTATAATGTGTACAATACTTATAAACACAGACCTCTACAGTCATCACTCACACACTGTACTATAATGTGTACAATACTTATAAACACAGACCACAGTCATCACTCACACACTGTACTATAATGTGTACAATACTTATAAACACAGACCACAGTCATCACTCACACACTGTACCGTCATGTGTACAATACTTATAAACACAGACCACCACAGTCATCACTCACACACTGTACTATAATGTGTACAATACTTATAAACACAGACCTCTACAGTCATCACTCACACACTGTACTGTAATGTGTACAATACTTATAAACACAGACCTCTACAGTCATCACTCACACACTGTACTATAATGTGTACAATACTTATAAACACAGACCTCTACAGTCATCACTCACACACTGTACTATAATGTGTACAATACTTATAAACACAGACCACCACAGTCATCACTCACACACTGTACTATAATGTGTACAATACTTATAAACACAGACCTCTACAGTCATCACTCACACACTGTACTGTCATGTGTACAATACTTATAAACACAGACTACAGTCATCACTCACACACTGTACTATAATGTGTACAATACTTATAAACACAGACCTCTACAGTCATCACTCACACACTGTACCATCATGTGTACAATACTTATAAACACAGACCTCAGTCATCACTCACACACTGTACTATAATGTGTACAATACTTATAAACACAGACCTCAGTCATCACTCACACACTGTACTATAATGTGTACAATACTTATAAACACAGACCTCTACAGTCATCACTCACACACTGTACTATAATGTGTACAATACTTATAAACACAGACTACAGTCATCACTCACACACTGTACTATAATGTGTACAATACTTATAAACACAGACCACAGTCATCACTCACACACTGTACTATAATGTGTACAATACTTATAAACACAGACCACAGTCATCACTCACACACTGTACCGTCATGTGTACAATACTTATAAACACAGATTTCCACAGTCACACCAAACGCTGGACATGCTGATACGTAGATCACAACTTTCACATCA
This sequence comes from Monoplex corrugatus, assembly GCA_030674185.1. Taxonomy (NCBI): domain Eukaryota; kingdom Metazoa; phylum Mollusca; class Gastropoda; order Littorinimorpha; family Ranellidae; genus Monoplex; species Monoplex corrugatus. The sequence goes on from JAPXFY010000030.1 coordinate 1,479,942, forward strand.
ACAAACATTAACAACTGTAAACAATCATTATTCAAAACTGACATTCACTGAGAAAAGCAAATGCTCAAACAATTCGCATTCAACCATTCAGTTTTAACCCTTTGACTCCAACACCCTATCTACCGACTGCAAACTGTTTGACTCTCTCATCCTATCCACCTGCAGGAAGCTGATGGACAGGGTGAGGGTGTCTAAGGGTTAAGTCATCCTAACAAAACAATTTTGCATGACCAACATTAAAACATCTTATCACACATGACTGACACATACACACATGTGTCACATATCGCTAACATAGCTGCATGCATCACACAAACTCTCAGTGAAATGACTGGAAGAAGAAAACACCCACATTTTGCAGATTGTTTTTGTGGTGGTTGTGAGACAATGGAAATAAACGAAAAGAATATATACGCAAAATTGACTATCAGATTCAAAATAACCATTTTCATGTTCCGTATCCTTACTCCGAGGACTGGTCGTTCTTTCTTTGGATCAGAATGTGTTTTTGACATCATATGTAAAATTACATCGCAACTGACAGAGAAGAACAATTAAAAAGAAAACTTTCTCTTTTTACATTAAAAAACAAACAAACAATGTCATGGATATTGTCTGTCAGTGTTTTACTTCACCAATGAACAAAATATCACGTCTCACCCATAGACAGGGGTCCCAATGCCAAATGAAACAAATCTCTGAAAATCCGAGGTCACGCTCCCCCGGAAAATTTGTTTTGAATGTAGATACAAAACAGTGCCATCTGATGCTATCTGGCACAAGTTTTGGCTTGTTTATGATCCTTTGTACTGAAGCAAATAATTTATACATACTGGTGTCACATTTCAAGAAAAACAATTGGCATTTTCCTAATGTATGCTCCAACAAATATTCCACAACAACCTAGACTGAACAGCTTCAAGCTTCACTGCAGTTTTCTGTCTCATCTGGTGCTTCTTTGACTTGAAATGGTCTGAAAATTTGAGATGCCTGCACATGACATAAATTTTTCATGAAATCCATTCCTAACGACGTTTATTTTTGCTGTCTTTGTCAAACATATTTACTACAGCAGACCCCTCTCCAGAATATCGGCTCGAGACATGGTCACACTCTTCAAAAGTTTTGCAATCAGTTCTGAAAACAAGCCGCGCCCGACAAACAAAAAACACGGAAATGACTTTAGCAGAAAATGATACCAGATTTATCCCCCTTACAGAAATTTTGTCGTCTGCTACGAGAGATCAACAACTGACAAACAGCTGACTATTTCGCAGAAGAAAACATCAGTGGAAGTTTTTCATTTTCTCGTAAAGCACATTTTTTCTCGGAACAGCCTGTGGATTTTCTTGGATTTCTGAGAAAAATCGGAAAATTGGGAGCCCTGCATAGAAAAGCTAGGGAGCTGAAATCAGGGGTACCAGGCTCCCAGTCACCTAGCCAGCCATGGATCATACAACACGACGCAAATTTCTACACGTTCATCTACATTAGACAAGAATGATGCTCGCCCACCGCACCAACCTGCTCCTGCAGTGCTCTATGGAAAATGGCACAAACTGGAAAATGGCACGAACTGGAAAATGGCATGAAATGGAAAATGGCAAGGCCTGGAAAATGGCACAAACTGGGAATTGGCATGAACTGGAAAATAGTAGGAACAGGAAAATGCAGAAACTGGAAAACGGCATGATCTGGAAAATGGCAGGAACTGGAAAATGGCACAAACTGGGAAAAACGGCATGATCTGGAAAATGTTAGGAACTGGCAATGGCAGGAGCTGGAAAATGGCACAAACTGGGAAAAACGGCCACATTTATTGCCAGATGTGGCATGAATACATAGCTGACAAACGAAACAGGAAGAAGAAGACAAACACAAACAGTAAAAAAAAACGAACAAAGTGGAAAAACAACAGTTACGTGAACACAGCAGAACCAGTGACACAGTTAAAGTGGCAAACCTGTTGAACACTGTGAGACAAACAAGAAAATAACCAACAACAATAACAACAACATCATTAACAACAACAAACAAACACAACCAACAACAACAACAGGATGGTGATGGTGAGGGTAACAGCCGTCAACACAAAAACCCAAACAAAGAGCAAGGCCAGACATTAACCGTCAGCGTCGCCTGCCGGCTTAACCCGCCACCGGCACCTGTCTTGGAACTGGCGGTTTTCTTGGATGGAGGTTGTGACGGAGGTGGTTGTTGTTGTTGTTGTTTAGCTGGAGTAGTTCCCCCACTTCCCGTTCTAGTCGGCTGGTGGTTAAGGATTAAATGGTACATGATGGTTATGACATCAAGATACATGTAAGGACACACATAAACACACACATAACAACCATAAACACACACGTAAACACACTACCAGTAAACACACACTAAACACACACATAAACACACACATAAACACACACATAAACCCACTAAACACACACTAAACACACATAAACACACACATAAACACACACGTAAACACACACGTAAACACACACGTAAACACACACATAAACACACACATAAACATACACATAAACACACACATAAACACACACATAAACACACACGTAAACACACACGTAAACACACACGTAAACACACACGTAAACACACACGTAAACACACACGTAAACACACACGTAAACACACACATAAACACACACATAAACACACATAAACACACACACATAAACACACACATAAAACACACGTAAACACATATGTAAACACACACATAAACACACACGTAAACACACATAAACACACACACACACGTAAACACACACGTAAACACACACATAAACACACACATAAACACACATAAAACACACACATAAACACACACGTAAACACACACATAAACACACACATAAACATACACATAAACACACACAATAAACACACACAATAAACACACACGTAAACACACACATAAACACACACATAAACACACGTAAACACACACGTAAACATACACGTAAACACACACATAAACATACACATAAACACACACATAAACACACACGTAAACACACACATAAACACACACGTAAACACACACATAAACACACACATAAACACACACGTAAACACACACATAAACACACACATAAACACACACTAAACACACCACATAAACACACACATAAACATACACATAAACACACACGTAAACACACACATAAACACACACATAAACACACACATAAACACACAACAAAAACATACACATAAACACACACGTAAACACACGTAAACACACACCAGACAATCCATTCAAACGAGTTTCAAGAAAAAAAAAAAAAAATGTGTGGGGGTCCAGTGGGCCGTATTGGCCCCCTGGCTGGGTCCAGGGGTGGAGCTCCTGGTGGGGGTCTGGGCACAAGCATTGTTAACAATAAACAAAACATGCAACTTTTCCTCACTCTCTTTGCCTCACCTGACAAACGAAAATTTTCATTTGATGTCCTGACCCTGTTGTTGTGCTGCTTTCCTTTCAGGTGATCAACCAGTGCTCATTTACCGCCAGACTTGTAACTGATTTCTGAGCGGCAAAGTATGCAGTATGCTTTACCGGCGATCTTCAGTTTCTTGAAGAAACGAGCGAACTTATTGCAATGGTACACTTCCTGCAGCCAGTCCCATTTCAGCGATTTTTGAGGCCTTCATCGATGTCAGCGATGGAAGCATTTAGTGGAACAAAGTCCCTACATATACTCATATTTCAATGCGTCGATGGAACACAGAGAGTGACACTTATGCAAGAGGATGCGCAATTCTCATGGTCAGTTGCAAAAGTAAAACCGTGCATGCGCTTACGGCTTGTTTCGGGCATCCCAGTCCCAGTTCTCCATACTTTCAAGGAAATTTTTTTTTTTCCTTTCACGGATATCCGTGAATTCACAGACATTTGGATTGTCTGACACACATAAAGATGCACATAAACACACATGTAAAGACATGTAAAAATAGATGTAAAGATAGATGCGAAGTTACAAAGAAAACGGAAGTTACATTCACAGAGATTAAGTTGCATAGAGACGTACAACACACATGTACACACAGAGCGCATTAAATTCCAAGATATAAATAGCAAAGACACAACTATACGGAAATCTCAAAAAACATATCAAAAGAGAGGACACAAACACACACACACACACAGTGTACACACACACACACACAGTGTACACACACACAGTGTACACACACACACACACACACACACAGTGTACACACACACACACACACACACACAGTGTACATACACGACACACAAGTGTACACACACCACACACACTCAACACACACAGTGTACACAACACACACACACAGTGTACACACACACACAGTGTACAACACCACCACACAACACCACACGCACACACACACACAGTGTACACACACACACAGTGTACACACACACACAGTGTACACACATAAACACAACACACACACAGTGCACACACAGTGTACACACACACACACACAAACACACACACAACAGCAAACACAAGTGTACACACACACACTACAGTGTACACACACACACACACACCACAAGTTACACCACAACACACACACAACACAAAGTGTACAACACACACACAACAACTCAACACACACACAAGGACACACACACACACACAACACACACACAGTGTACACACACACACACACACACACACAGTGTACACACACACACACACACACACACACACAGTGTACACACACACACACACACACACACACACAGTGTACACACAACACACACACACACACACACACACACACACACACACACACACACACACACACACAGTCATTTCTATGTCAGAAAGTAACATTTTGTATCTTTTCCCCCTTCTCAGCTCCTTATCTGATTTCATCATCAGTGATCTTTTCACTTCATTTCATCGTTTTTTTTAAAACAAAATTCAAATCTTGTTTATTTCCAATTTCCCTATTTGTGGGTGATTTACGGTCGTAATACATCTTTTTCACTATTTTGGCCACCAAGCAACGACCTGCAGTCTCAGCACTGCAGCCACAACAGGCAACCTGCATAGTGGATGACAGACCGACAGGGCGATGATTATAGAAATACTGTTGTCATCTTGTTGATAGGCAGCGCAGGCTTTGTATATTGACTGGGGAGGTTTCTGTGACGTGAAACAAGTTTATACTGAGTGGCTAGTTGTGTTGTAATTCAGACCTTCAATTATTTATTTACTTTATTTATCTGTTCTTTTCTTTGAAGATAAGATACATAGATACACATATCATTACATGTAACCAGATTGTTCCAATATAGACTGACAAATATTAGAAAAAAAAATATCACTAGTAATCATAGGCCTGGTAGACCTCAGGGCTGCCAGCTCATGGTTTTGTGCAGCTTAAGTGTGTGCCATGATTATTTGGATTTTCTCCATAGTAAAGTAGGTCTTCTCATAGGTAAAGTAGGGTCTTTCATAGGTAAAGTAGGGTCTCTCCATAGGTAAAGTAGGGTCTTCTCCATAGTAAAGTAGGTCTTCTCCATAGGTAAAGTAGGTCTTCTCATAGGTAAAGAGGGTCTTCTCCATAGGTAAAGTAGGGTCTTCTCCATAGGTAAGTAGGGTCTCTCCATAGGTAAAGTAGGGCTCAGGACTGGCCACTCATGGGTTTATGTGCAGGCTTAAGGTGTGTGCCATGATTATTTGGATCTTCTCCATAGGTAAAGTAGGTCTTCTCATAGGTAAAGTAGGGTCTTCTCCATAGTAAGTAGGTCTTCTCTAGGTAAAGTAGGGCCTCAAGACCTGGCACTCAGGATTTATGTCAGGCTTAAGGCTTGTGCCATGATTACTATCACACAGAAAGATAGACATAAAGACATGTAAAATACATGTAAAGTTGCAACGAAGATGTTAGTACACATGGAATTCATTCCGAGCGTGGACACGTCTTCAGAAACTGAAACTGAACCTGCAAGCACAGTATTTCAGCCACTGACAGGCACCTGTACTGTACATAGGAGCATTTTAAAACCAGTCATCCCAACTGTTTTCGCGTCATTGTTTGGATGGCTGGTTTCTGGCCGTGCAAAGCTGCAAGGTCACTTCCTTGAGCTGTGCAGTGTTTGCCTAGGTGAGAGAGAAAACTCCTGTATTTGACCATCTGCTTCACTGATCTTTCTAAGTTATTCTAGTCCCCATTACACGTAGGGGAAGGCAAAGCTGTCAGACAGAGGAGACAGGCACAGCTCTCATAAAGCTTGACCTGAGAAAAGTTGACATCTTTATCTTAGCATCTCCTGTCCCTGTGACAATAAGACAACCTTTACTCTCTAACATTAGTAACAACATATTCTTTCAATCATTCTCTGGGCTCAATGAAAAATAATGTATTCCATGACGAAGCAGTGACAAATCTCAGATGCTTCTTCCCCATCCAAGCTAACTCTCAGTGAAATCTTTCAGCCTTTATTTTATTAGTGTGCAGTAGGCCTTTCAACTTTTATCTTTGATGTTAGCTGTCTTGGTGTTTCAGTCTTTTAGCCCTTATCCTTGTTGTCATTAGTGTTTCAGTACACCTTTCAACTTTTATCTTTGCTGTTAGTTGTCTTAGTGTTTCAGTCTTTTAGCCTTTATCTTGCTGTTAGTTGTCTAGTGTTTCAGTCTTTCAGCCCTTTATCTTTACTGTTATTAGTGTTTCAGTACACCTTTCAACTTTTATCTTTGCTGTTAGTTGTCTTAGTGTTTCAGTCCACCTTTCAACTTTTATCTTTGCTGTTATTGTCTTAGTGTTTCAGTCCTTTTAGCCCTTATCTTTACTGTCATTCGTGTTTCAGAACACCTTTCAACCTTTATCTCTGCAGTTAGTGGTCTCAGTGTTTCAGTCTTTTAGCCTTTATCTTTACTGCCATTAGCGTTCACTCCAAGTAGACCTGTAACATTCAGACCCAAGTCTCTTACTACTTTTTGCGTCTCTCTCTGTCCTTGTGGCGGTCCTCTCTGTGCGACTTTTATCCCGTTTGTCTCGATGTTTTTCCTTCTCTTTTCTCCTCATGCCCCTCTCCATCACGGTCACGGTGTCGCTTCTCTCTGTCCCGGTCGCGGTCATGGCTTTTCTCTTTGTCCTCTTTCTTGCTTTTGCCCTGCAGTCATAGACACATGAAACTTTTGTGAGGTGAAGTAAAGGCAGCCACACGCAGATGGTAAAATGAATACAGCAGACACACATGCTCATATTGGAGTAAGGCGCAATTTAACACATACACACACACATACACATGCACATACTCACAAACATGCCTGCATGCACGTACACACACCCACACACGCGCGCGCACACACACACACACATACCGAGAAACACACACATACACACACACGCGCGCGCACACACACACACACATAAAACACACAACACATACTCACACACACACACACACAAACAAGAAAGAGAAAAAGAAAAAAAAACATATCACCATGGTTACTCACATCATCTTTCCTGCGACTGGCGCTTCGTGTCCTGTCCTTGTCTTTCTCTTTCTTCTCTTCCTTCTCTCCCTTCTCCTTCTTCGTCTCTCCTCCTCCACCTCCACCACCACCAGACAATACTTTCTTCACGTACTCATCGTTGTCCGCCTGAAAACACACGCACAAAACATTACCTTATGTTTGGAAAAAAATCAGTTTTATTTAACAATGAGTTTGTTTGGTTGGGTTGGGTTGGGTGTTTAGAAATTGGTTAAAATTGTTGGGTCTGGTTGGATGGTTGGGTTGTGTGGTTAGAAATCAGTTTGTATTACATAATAAACTGGTGGGATTGGTTGGTTGGTTGGTTGGTTAAATCATCAGTTTTATACATTTAATGAATTTGGGTGTGGTGGGTTGGATGGTAAGAAATCAGTTTTACACATAAAATTTCTGGGTCTGGTGGTGTTGAAAATAAGTTTCTTACATAAGAACTTGGCAATGGTTGGTGGTACGAATCAAGTTCTATTACATAACAACTGGGGGGGGGGATAAGAAACCAGTTTTACTCACATAATGAAATTGGGTTGGCTGGATGGGTTTGGGATGTTCAGGGTTCTCCATGAAGATTTCTGTTTTATATTTCTTTATTTCATTTTTTTCTGCCAAAAGTCCATCTCATCACATTTTCTGATGAGAAATGGATGCAAGGAGGATGAAAGTTAGAACCTTAACCTTTGACTCCTGCACCTGTCTACCAACTGCAAAAACTTAACCTTGATTCCCCATCCTTTCCACCAGCTTCCTACAGGAAGCTGTGAAAGATGGGGAATCAAGGTTAAGTTTTGCTTTAATAGCAGGGTTAGCATGTAGATGTTGGTGGACAGATTCGGGAGTCAAGGTTAGTCAAGTAACATCTCGAGACCTCACCAAGCAAGGTTTACATGCAGCTATGGCATAACCGGTTGTCAATGTTTTCATCACATGGCATCTCAGCACTGGTGTTACGGACTAAAGAAAAAACATTAGAACAATACCGGAATAACTGAAACTAATAAATTTGGGCGAATTACATCTTTTTCAACAAAATAAATCACAGAAGAAAATTCTGAAAAAACCCAGTGACAACAGAATTCAAAGAGTGATTGTTTTTTGCTACATAAATTAAGACTGAAACTTTTTCTTACATCACAATCATGACCTAACACGAAAAGTTCATTTGAAAAATCTTTTAATTATTCCAATTTCGTAACTTTTGTTGTTGTTTTTACATGTCATATTTATTCTTCTCTGCACACACTACCACACAAACACACAACAACCAAGCTCAAATGCACATCCATACACACACGCATGCACAACACAACATGCAAACACACCACACACACTAACTCTCACACAACACTTTACACACAGCGTCACACTCATACTCACTACTCTCAAACATACCAAACCCCCCTCCTCCCTCATGCAAAACAGAGAGAAATCATAGAACAGGATGACTCACATTAGCACTAATGGCTGTGCCAAGGCTAGGAGAACTCGTTGTTCTCTCTGTCTGTCCAGTCACAATTTGGCCGGTTTGGCCACTACACCCGTCATTCACTGCCACTGTAAAACACACATCACCCTCCATGTAACAACACACATCACACCTCACATGTAACAACACACATCAACCTCACATTTCATCTGTCTTATCTTTTGGTCTTTTGCTTGGCACTTTGCGCATAATCCTGTTTTATGATTGTCTGATTCATACTGAATACACCTTTTTCTGTCCTATTTTCTAGGCCACTTTAACCTTTCATCCAAACCCATCCATGAGCTGCAAAAACTTAACTTTCACTCTCTCACCTATTATCAGTTCCTGCAATAAGCTGGTGGATATTAATTATAAGGCAGCGAAAGGGTAGTTTTTACTTTGTCTTGTCATGCTGACAATGCAGCATATTAGCAGAGAGTGAGGGAGTGAAAGGTTAATGGCACGAGATCTGGGACAGTTGTTCACAAAGCTTTTGTATGTATGGATGATGATGACATGGTGATGTCCTAATCAGATGCCTATGAAGTTCCATTTGGATTAAAGATGCACAAGTATGCGACGCTTCTTCCATGGCACAACAGGTCAAGGAGATACTGACACCTGCAGTATTGTCTGACAGTTTGGTAACACCTACAACGTGCATTTGAATGTATAAATCTCAAAATGTGACCATGTTTTCCAATGACTCACAGCACCTCAAACTGGCAGGAACAGTTGGAACAACTGACAGGTAAAAGTTCACTGGAAACGTTCGTATTTTTCAGTTCGTGCCTTACAGTCTTGTCCAAGCTGTATCCAGACAAATCATGTGTTGTCCAGTTTAATGGAGAGAGACATGTCCTCTCTACTGAATTACAGTGGATGTCTCAGTCCAGAGGGACGCCATTATCACTGCTCCACGATTCCACGATGATGTGTTTTCAGCATGTCTGTTGTGTTGTGTGTGTTGCTTAGTGTGTGTTGTTGTGTGTTGTGTGTGTGTGTGTGTGTATGTGTGTGTTGTTGTGGGTCGTGATGTGTGTGTTTTTGTTCAAAACTACGATGCGGTGTGGAATTATGAATTCAGTAGAGAGAAAGAGAGAGAGAGTGTTGTGTTGTGTGATGTGTTGTGTGTGTGTTTGTGATGTGTGTGTGTGTGTGTGTGTGTGTGTCGTGCGTGCGTGCGTGCGTGCAGTAGTTGCGTGCGGGTGCGCGGCGTGCATGTTAATGTGCAATTAAATGCATATTATGTGAAGTGTGAACTGTGAATGAATGAATACGTGTTTAATGTTACATGCATGAACTCTGCTGTGTGTGTGTGTGTGTGTGTGTGTGTGTGTGTGTGTGTGTGTGTGTGTGTGTGTGTGTGTGTGTGTGCGTGCGCGTACATGCGTGCGTGCGTGCGCGCACGTGCATGTGCGTATGTTTAAAATGCATATTTATGTGAATGTATGAACTGTGAATGAATGAATACGCGTTTAAAATGTATACATGCATGAACTCTGCTCTGTGTGTGTGTGTGTGTGTGTGTGTGTGTTGTGTGTGTGTGTGTGTGCTGTGTGTGTGTGTGTGTGTGTGTATGTGTGTGTGTGTGTGTGTGTGTGTGTGTGTGTGCAGTGGTGTGTGGTGTGTGTGTGTGTGTGTGTGTGTGTGTATGAGTGTGTGCATGTGTGTGTGCAGGTGTGTGTGTGTCTCTCTGTGTAGGTGTGTGTGTCTGTTTTGTGTGTCTGTGTGTATGTATGTGTGTGTATGTGTGTACGAGTGTATGTGTGTTTATTTGTGTGTGTCTGAGTTGTCACTGTGACTATGTGTTTCTGTCTGTAAGAGTATGTTTTAAAATACATCTGTGAATTGTGAATGAGTGCATGTGTCTATGTGTAAGTGTGCTCATGTGTAGTGTAGTTGTGCATGCATGAGTGCATGATGTATGTGTGTGTTTGTGGGTACACATGGTGTGAACCAGGAGACAGGGAATGTGTATACATGCAGCACATGACAGCATCACGAGTCTAACTCTTTTCTACTGAATGACTGCAGAACAGTTAAACCTTAACTCTTTCAATGCCAAGTTTCCCCAGAAACGGCACTCCTCAGTGCCAAGTATATTTTGGGCAGCCGATTTTGCAGCGCAGTATGCATTTTTAAAAGCTTATATCTCTTCAAAGACTATCAAAGATTTTCTTTTACTTTTTTTTTGCTGTGTAAAAGGCAGAGTTTTATTTATATATATATATGAATGCTTGCTTATGTTTATGTGCTTGATTGATTATTCCACAGATAATCTTATTATAAAGAAAAACAAATTTTTTTTCACATGGTTTATTAGTTGTACTACTGACCTTATTTCGTGAGTTGTGTGCCAGATATCATTATAATAAATGAAGAAAAGCCATGGAAAATCTACACACAAAGTCAGCTGTCTGCTTATTCTACTCGGAGTGGTAGACAATGCGTGTCGATTTGCAGCCATTTTGGAGAAAACGCTTTGGAGAAAACGTGACATAAATTCCGACAGTTAACAAAGCCACACTTCGGCCTTACTGCTGAAAAACTAGGTGGCTGGGTAAAGTTTAAAAATAGCACAGTCGCCTGCATCACCAGTGGAGCTGACAGAAGCTTTGTACCCGCGTGAAAAGTTATCGTTTAGCGTGACCCCTCCAAGTCGCACAAATGCGACCATGGCGGTTGTACGAGAAGTCGCTTGATTGTGACCATGGTGGGAAAAGAGTTAATCTACTTAAAAAAGAACAACAACAAATCAATCCATCTGGTGTCTACTTTTAGTACTTACCAACCATGTCAATGGCTTTCTGCAGAAAGGCAATTTTTGCTTCTTTTTCCTGTGGACAGAAAGGTGACCCAAAATCACACAATTCTTTTACAGATCTACACAATCACAATATAACTAGCCACATCCACGTTCAATTGTACAATACTGGAAACACCAGACTGAGTAATGGATGCCTCACACTCAAACAGATCTGCAAATCATTTATGACGTCCTGGTCTGTCTTGTGCGTCTGGTAATATTTACTATGTATTAACCCCTTGACTCCCACACTCTGTCCACCAGCACCTTGCATTGTCAACCATGCTACTAGAGCAGGAAGCTGGTGGATAGGGTGAGGGACTCAAATGGTTATTTTGAACAGATCTCTATTTTGACACAAAGTCCTGCATGTCCTAATAGTGTTTTCAGTATTGTAAAACTGCATATCCATACCATTTTGAACAGATCTCTATTTTGACTAAGTCCAGCATGACCTAATAATACTAATAGTGTTTCCAGTATTGTAAACTGCATATCCATACCATTTTGAACAGATCTCTATTTGACTAAGTCCAGCATGACCTAATATACTAATAGTGTTTCCAGTATTGTAAAACAGTACATCCATACAAACCATAATAAAAAAAAACAACAAATACAAACAGAAAAAAAACTCCTTCTTATTTCACTCGCCATCTACACATACGGTTAGACCACATCTGGTGATGAATGTGGCCTTTTTCTTTTCTTTTCCTTCTGTTCCTGCTGGCTGTCATGTCATGGATGTTGGTGGTCAGAGAAGTTGTAGTCAGCCATGTCTCCTGTTGATCCTCTTGACCACACTATGTGTTCAGCTGTCTGTCCTGTTGACCACAGTGTGTTCAGCTGTCTGGTCATCTTGACCACAGTGTGTTCAGCTATCTGGTCCTCTTGACCACAGTGTGTTCAGCTGTCTGGTCCTCTTGACCACAGTGTGTGTTCAGCTATCTGGTCCTCTTGACCACAGTGTGTTCAGCTGTCTGGTCCTCTTGACCACAGTGTGGTACAGCTGTCTGGTCCTCTTGACCACAGTGGAGGATGGCATTGCATCATTTTGACCTTGCGGTTCATATGGACGTTCAGCTGGTGTGGCGCTCTGTGGACACAAGGTGGTGTCGTCCCTTTCTGTCCATGGCTTAAGGAGTGGTCTGATGATGCTCTTCAACTCGCTGAAGTTAACACTGTTGTTTGGTTCATTTCCTGAGCTCACCAATGATGTTACGAATAAAGGAGCTTGTATCCTCATCAACTTCCTAGAAGCTCAAAGCACAACTGCCAAATCATAACTGCAAAACCACAACTGCCAAACCACAACTGCCACACCAGAACTGCCAAACCACAACTGCCAAACCATAACTGCCTTTGTTCCTGAGGGCAAACATGCACCAAGTACTAAGCAGAAACACAGGCATTCCTGCAAGAAGCTTCCATGGGTCAGACAACAAATAACAAATACTGTCAAGCTGTCGTTCTCATGAACCACATTCTACAGGTCTGCAGGAATCTACAGCAGCTGATGGATGATGAGATGTGGCCAAAACCAACCACCCTTGAGGAGAAACTGTGCAGACCTGTCAATGCTTTGCAGATGACAGTGAACTTTCTCTCAAGAGCTGACCTCCAGGTGTAGAGGCAACTAGAAGAAGAAGAAGCTGTTCTGTCAGACGCCTTCTCTGTTCTCCAGGTCCTGAAGAATAACAAGCATCCCCACCTGGCCACAGCATGTGTTCAGCTGTCTGGTCCTTTGACCACAGTGGACGGATGGTGTCGCGTCATTTTGATCTTGCTGCTCGTATCCATGGACATTCATTCAGCTGGTGTGGCCGGTGTGGGACCTCATCAGGACCACTTGCTGCTCTGTGGACACAAGGTGGTAGTCGTCCCTCCCTGTCCATGGCTTAAGGAGTAGTCTGATGATGCTCTTCAACTCGCTGAAGTTAACACTGTTGTTTGTTCATATTCCTGAGCTCACCAATACTGTGACTAATAAAGGAGCTGCTATCCTCATCAACTTCCTAGAAGCTGAAACCACAACTGCCAAACCAGAACTACAAGAGTAACTTTTTTTTTTTAAACCACGTCCTCTAGTGGATCCCTACACATTGAAGAATACCAGGAAACGAGATAATAAATGAGCTAGCAATAACTGAATGGGAACAAACAATCAACTTTATACAAGTTTTAACCTTTACATTTTCATCTAGACTAAAAACTGGATGATTAAGAGAGGTTAAAACAAAATTCTACATACAAATACAGAACTTTGTCAAACTTATCATCCAAAATGATGCTATGCCATCAGTGTTTGTCATACTACATTAGCTTAATAATCAAAATACAGTTCTAAACTTACTTTGACATTTTCAGAGTTCATCTCACTTTCGGTGTACAACCCCTTCATGAAGCCTGTGGTTTTGACCACCTGAAAATAATCACAATAAAACTGTTAAGACTTTTGGTAGGCATGAAACATTCTATGACTCAAAGCACCAAAATAACGACACACAATAAGTAAGGCTAATTCATCCTATGTCTATAATTCAAGACACAGCTTGTCACAGCATGACTTAAACAAATGTGGGAGCATACAGATCTACAGTCTAGAACACCCCTGTGGGGATGCTGGGGACTCTTTCAGTATAAATAGTATCCCCATCTTCTGCAAATTCTGTTAGAAATTTCCTCCTTTCTGTCACTCTCTTTGTTTCTTTCTTCCTCCTTTGTTTTCTGTCATACCTATACTAATACCAGCAGTCACTATTCAATATTCAGTCTTCTGGAATGTCTACAGACTGTCACAGTGTCAGACTGCAAAATGAAACATGAGGGAGTGGTCCTGTATATTACTCGCGTATGAAGATGAAAGAAAGAGTGTACATGCACCATTCAGTAGCCTATAGAGGCAAGCAATAATTGAATTTCAACATTTTTCAAATCTACAGCAAACATCATACAAGCCTACTGCCACAAACATTTGTGGATCAATCAAATCAGCATCTGTATAATTCTACTTTATACCTTAATGTTTATCTATTTGTAATTTAGTTACAAATTTTCATTGTGAAATCTAGGCTACTTCCCCCTGGGAGAAAACATAAACACCATTAAAATATGGGCCGATATATGAAGATCTACAGCCTTGGCCCATAGTCTCTGTGAGTATTTTCTATTAACTATAATATGGAATTTCTACATAATTTTGTCAAGAAAACATTTTGCCATGATCATTCCTTTACCATGTGTTATCTGCATGTTGCACACAGAACCTTGGTGTCTCTGTCATGGTGATTTCTTTTACAAGTGTTATCTGCATGTTGTACAGAGAACCTCGGTTTATCATCCCCAAAGACTAGCACTAAGACTACAAAATACTGGTCTAGATGGGAGGATGCAAAAATCCCTCACCAACTATGATCAAATTTCAAAGCAAGAATCAATCGTCTTTAATGTGACTTTATACACCTACTGGAAAATATTGGATCTCCATTTTCCCCAAACTGGAACTCCCATCCCATCCCCATGTAGAAGAAGTGAAAACCTCATACTCGTTGATTTGATCAATTGTTGAATTGATCTTAATGAGTTGACGTTTTCACTCCCCGACGTAAGGGCTGGGATTCTTGATTAACCCTACCAGACCGAGTTCCCGCTATTGCGGGAATGACGAAAATGACTATATACCGAGTTCCCGCTATAGCGGGAATAGCACACTCACATGATCGTCACTTTATCAAGAGCTAAAAATAGCCACCGAACCGTTGCTAAGCGTTCGCGTGAGCGTGTGTTCAGCCTATTGCAAATGTCTGCCTTTGTGTTGATGGTATTTTGAGGTGATTTGGGTGCAAAATTGACCATGAAGCGAGCTAGTGATGAACCAAGCACTTCAACAGGTAAATGGGCGAGGCCAACTCGCTTCACAGTTCAACAAGTGGTGGACATTTTGCAGATTGGAGAATTTGATCAGTGACGATGATTACGTTGATGAAGCATTGAGTGAAAGTGATGATTCTGACAATGAAAGAAGTAGGTCGAGACAGAGTGTTGGAAGAAGGGGGCGTGCCCGTACCCCCCAACCAAGTGATAGGGGAGATGCTTGTGTGATTGAGGGTTGGACTGGCGTTAGATGAAAGGTAGGCCTATTTTCTACAATCTCTCCACGTTTCATATAATTCTAACCATTGGTGTGCATGATATGAACAGTTTTCTAACGTATATACATTTTTTTCAAAATTTTGCTCAGGAGGCCTGGCAGGGGGCACAATTACGCTCAGGGGCTAAGGTCTGGTAGGGTTAAATAAAAAAATAAATAAAAAAAAGTCGAA
Organism: Monoplex corrugatus; assembly: GCA_030674185.1. Classification (NCBI taxonomy): domain Eukaryota; kingdom Metazoa; phylum Mollusca; class Gastropoda; order Littorinimorpha; family Ranellidae; genus Monoplex; species Monoplex corrugatus. The sequence continues at coordinate 1,496,064 of JAPXFY010000030.1, forward strand.
CGGATCGCTGACAAAGCAAAAACTTCTATCCTTCGCACATTAATTCATGTATCCATGATGTTTGCTCCCCGTAGGTCGTTTTGATCACTAGTATAATTTACATATCATGTCAATATCAGAACCAGAAATATCAATACTTACAGAAGTCATAACATCGTGAAGAAATCGGAACGGCGGCTTGCCCAAAAGTTTATCTGTCAACGGAGGTTTTTTGATGATTTTGCCCAATGTATCCTGGGTCTTCTTTGCTACCCCGGGATCCATATTTCTCAACCAATCTGTTTTCTCGCACCCGGGACGCTGATCAGAAGTGAGAAATTCAAAGGAAATTCATTTGCCCTCAGCTGAAAGCTTCCCTAGTCAACGCTCCGACAGGAACTCAGTATGGAATTTTGTCCCACAATGCATCGCTCACGCGTGCGCAGATTGCATTTCAGTTGTTTATATCCGGTCTGCAGGCGGCACGTTGCCAATAGCGACTTAAAAAGCGTTTCTTTACCTGTCTTAAAACTAGCCGTTACGGAAAAGTTCAAAGATTCGATTGGAATTTTGCCATCACTTCCTTGTCGGATATTTGATGATTAATGCAAGTTATCTGTTTGAATTATAAGAGCCGACATTGCACAATTGATGTATAAATCTTCAAGTCGCCGATCATTACATAATCGTGTGGTAACCGAAAGTTGTTCTAATTTCCTTCCCCACTCCCATCTCTCCTTCAATCACTCACGCGCTCCTCACCAAAGGGAATACCTGTTTTAAACTTAACCAGTTGACTCTTTCAAAACAAGTGTGACTGCCCGCGTTCAGGCAAACAGGAACCAGGAAAAAAAAAAACGAAAAAAGAATAACGTGTATTTAGTACAATAAGACAAGACAGGCGCAAATTTTCGACCAACTGGCCTTTGTCAAGCATAAGATCACAAACAAACAAACACCAGGGACAAAAATTAGGAGAAAAAGGCTGAAACATCCCTGCTGCTCCGTCCTTTTCTCACACTGGAAGGAGCAGCAGGGAAGTTTCAGTCTTTTTCTCCTGGTGTTTGTTTGTTTGTGATCTTACGCTTAAAAAAGGCCAGTTGGCCGAAAATTTGCGCCTGTCTTGTCTTGTATTAAATACGCGTTGGTATTCTTTTTTCGTGTTTTTTTAATTATTTTTTTTTATTTTATTTCCTGGTTCCAGGTGACTCATCAATCTCCAATCTTCAATTTGTAAGGTCAGCCGTCATCATTGACTATTGTTGACCTGTGTGCGCCAAAGTGTAAGATAAAACACAAAACTAGTCTATTTGGGACACCAAAAGGATAGAGGGGAATCTAAGGTGGCCTCAAAACCCCAACCGCTTACTCCTGAGTTCAGCTCCGGGACAGTGTGTTGCGGCAGGAAGAAAAAAAAAAAGGGGGGGGGGGGAGGGGGACCCAACCAGCCTAACCTGGTATCTGGACAGGCTTATCCGGTAATCGTAGCGACCCCCAGGTCTAGACCTGGACCGGCACAACCCTATCCTTCATTTTCCGCTGGGCTAGTTGGGGGTGGGGGGGTGGGGAGTCTAAGCTTTGATTTTGTTGAGCTCCCTCTTGAATGATACCAAAGAGGGAGCCTCTGCTGCTGTTGCAGGCAGGGAGTTCCAGGCGGGAATGGTTGATGGGAAGAAGCTGAACTTATATGGGTCAGAAGAGGAGCTGAGATGAACAAATTTGTGTCGGTGGTTCGATCTTGTTTTGGTGGGTCCTTTCTTGAGAAATTTGTCTGGGGGGCTGTCCACAGTGCCATTAACAATCTTGTACATGAAAGTTAGCCTTTGCCTGTTCCGCCGTGATTCAAGGGATTCCCAACATAGTTCTTGCAGCATGGATGTTACGCTGCTGGTCCAACCATAATCATTGTATACATAACGTGCTGCTCTTCAATCTTTTTTCTTTTGACCTGCTTTGTACGGGTTCCAAACTGATGAGCAATACTCCAGGTGTGGCCGTGCAAGGGTTAGGTAAGCATTGGTTTTGTTGGATATTTTTAGATTCCTTTTCAGAAAGCCTGTTGGCCTTGTTGGTGACTCTCGTTACATGATCTTTCCAATTAAGATCAATTCTTATGTCGACGCCAAACTATTTCAAGCTGTCAACGCGTTCTCTTTGTCAAATTGTGGTGTGTGTGTGGTGTGGTGTGTGTGTGTGTGTGTGTGTGTGTTGTGTGTGTGTGTGTGTGTGTGTGTGTTGTGTGTGTGTGTGTGGTGTGTGTGTGTGTTGTGTGTGTGTGTGAGGAGAGAGAGAGAATTCTGTATTTAATGCATTTTGGCCGTAGACATACATATGGGGCAAGGCATTTCACATGATGATAATGTCCTTATCGATGAAAACGGCATATACAGTACACAATGTACTATTAATACACCACCTTCATTGTTCATCACCATTACACCTTACTGGTCTGAGAGAGGAGACTCTGAGAACACAGCACTGGCAGTATTCTTCCTTTATTTCCTTTCGTGTCCAGACCCAACGTGAAACATTCAAGGATTATACTCACTCTGACTGATCTGATTTGGTTCAGCACCCACCTCAGGTGACATGGATGATGAAGATATCCATCTCTAGGGAGGGGACTTCTGTAATCCTATGCCAACACCACCAGTGTAACAGTTATGTTTAACATGGGTCGTAAGAAGGCCAGTTTTAACCCTTTGACTCCAGAACCCTGTCCACCAGCGTCCTGCGATGCCAACCATGCTGGCAAAGATAGGGTGAGGGAGTCAAAGGGTTTAGGGTGAGGGAGTCAAAGGGTTACATTTTTGCAGTTGATGGATAGGGAGCGGGAGTCAAAGGGTTAATGCAGCGCACCCCATGGTTCGAACCCACAACCCTTAGCATGTGAATCTGACTCTCAAGCAACTGAGTTAGTGAGGCCTACAATGGCTCACACACACATGCTTGGCACAATGGTTCAGATGTTCGCCTGCCAGTAACTATACTCGAGGTTCCAGGGCTCGTTTCCTGTTCAGGCCTCAACTTGTGTCCTCAGTTTGACCGGAAAGTCAAACTGAGCGTCTGTTCCTTCAAAAGGAGATGAAAAACGAATCAGACCCGTGTGCCTACTGGCTCATACACGCTAAAGATCCCACGGCCGTTGAAAATCGTGAAGAGCAAAGGCTTTCGTCTGGCTGCCCTGGTATAGAATATTGGGTACAGAGGTTGATTTGCTAGGCCCTCCGCTTGAAAGTCAGTTAGATGTCTTGCCTTTCTAAAACTTTGGTCAAAGAGAGAGAGAGGAGACTGGGTGGTGGTGCACTGTGGCGATGTTCTCTGAAAAGGGAGAGCAGCCGAAGTCTCACATGGTAAATCCACTGAGACAAAAGAAATGAATATGAATACGAATATATATATCCATATACATACATACATACACACACACACACACACACACACACACACACACACACACAACCACACACACACACACACACACACACACACACTACACACACACACACAACACATATATATATAATATATATATATATATAATTACATGTATGTATGTATGTGTGTGTGAGGTGTGTGTGAGTGTGTGTGTATGTGTGTGTATGTGTGTGATGTGTGTGGTGTGTGTGTGTGTGTGTGTGTGTGTGTGTGTGTGTGTGTGTGTGTGTGTGTGTGTGTGTGTACAGAGATATACTCCTTCCACAGATTACAAGTACAACCACACAAGACTTACAAGGATCAGCCCTCTGACAACGGTGATAAAACACATCTGTATTTGTGCAGCCTCAGCACAATTTCTCTTTTAGTTCGCAGAATGAACATGCACTACATCACATCATAAGAATCTGTACAGCCGATGATAATTCAGATGAGATAATTCACAGCAAATACTAGAATCATCATCATCATCAGGTGCCCTGCCGCATGGCGTTGGCGATCATGGACTTCATCTGTCTCTATCTCTCGTTGCCCCTAGCATCTCCCCCACCCTCCTCGTCCCCAGCCACTCTGCAAGTCCGTCCAGCATTTTCTCCCTGGGTCTACCCGGTGCTTTCTTTCCCTCCAGCTTTCCCGTTGTGACCAGGTGCTCTAAATCACCCCTTCCTCATAAAATGGCCTATAAATGTTGCCTGTCTTTGCCTAATCTTCCTTATGAGTGATCTACTTGTATCTGCCTCCATCAAGACTGTCTCGTTTGTTTTCTTTGCTGTCCATGGAACTCTCAACATTCTTCTTAGAAACCACATCTCGGCTGCCTCGATCTTGTTCTGGCTTTGTTTGTTGACTGTCCACGCCTCGCATCCGTCCAACAGTATTGGTTCTATATAACATTCAAGAACTCTCTTCCTGAATACTAGAATACCTTAAAGAAATGGAGAGGAAGATGGAAGAACGCCCCTGAATTTGTCATGAAGGTAGAGAGGTGAACCTCGACGAAGGGAAATGTCTGGATCCATCATGAAAGTGGCAGTGACATTACATGATGTATGACAGTTGAGAAAATTCATTATCCCTGCCACGAATTATTTCTATCATTCATGTCCGATGGACTGTAAAAAGACAGTGATAATGTACATGAATTGTTTATATCGTAATGCCGTGACCTGGTTACCATGTCGCCAAGTCCTACCCCCACTGTACCCATCCCTATCCCCATGTACCCTTGTGAATGGGCTTAACGCCTAACACAATAAACCATTTCGCATTTCGCAAAAAAAAAATAATAAATAAAATAAAAAAAAAAAAAATTAAAAAAAAGAAAGAAAGAAAGAAATGAAATATGAATAAAAGAATCTGTACAGCACAAACATTATTATGGGTTATATCATTTTTGCATAATTTTAATTTAAATCTTAACCAATTTATCAAAGAGTTTGGAGTTGGTTCAGAGAGATTCATCCCACTAAGACAATTCCATATGCGCTCCACCCAAATCTGTCAGCAAATATTCTGGCAGATTCCATGAGCCTACGCAAAACCCTACACACTGGCAAAGTCTTGGAATGGGGAAGGGGGGGAGGGGGGGGGGAAAGAAGGGACCTATGAAACACTAATTAAGCTGACACTACCAGAATGACAGAACATTAAGATGAGAAGCCACCAGGCCAGTGTTGAATGTTGTTGGCTAGGATTCAACTGGAGACATCAGATCTGAAGTCTTTGGATCTGTTTTTAGAACGCGTCAAACTCGCCAAACTATGGGTCACAAACAACAATAAATGAAAACAAAACAAGGTTACATCATAAAATGTTTGCGAAATGATTCCAAACACATGCAGACATATAAACGAGTAACAGTCCCAACAATGACAGAACTGGTTTCAGTTAACATGAAAGTGATTGTACTCAGACATTGAAAAGTCAAACTACATGACAAACAAACTGATCCAGGACAGGTTTGGATTATTTGTGTTCTTTTTGTTTCAGATCGGGGTAGAGATATTGTTGATTGTGTCTTGTGAACTTCTGACAATGTCTCTTTGTAAGAACTATCTGTCTGTTTATCTGTCTGTTTCTGTCTGCTTGTCTGTGTGTGTGTCTGCCTGTCTATCTGACTGTTTGACTGTCTGTCGGTCTCTATTTATCTTTGTCTGTCTGTCTTACTGTCTGTCTTTCTGTCTGTCTTTCTGTCTGTCTGTCTGTTTATGTCTGTTTCTTTCTAGCTGTTTGTTTGTCCGTCTATCTGTCTGTCTGTCTTTCTTTCTTTCTGTCTGTCTATCTGACTGTTTGTCTGTCTGTATATCTGTCTGTCTGTCTGCTTGTCTGTGTCTGTCTTTCCGTCTGTCTGTGTCTATCTGTCTGTCTGTCTGACTGTTTGTCTGTCTGTCTCTATTTATCTGTGTCTTTGTCTTACTTTCTGTCTATCTTTCTGTCTGTTTATATCTGTTTAATAATAATAATAATAATAATTACAATATTTATATAGCGCAAAATCTTGATAAAATCAAATCTGTTTCTGTCTGTCTATCTGTCTGTCTATCTGTCTGTCTGATTGTCTGTCTGCTTATCTATGTCTGTCTTTTTGTCTGTTTGTCTATGTCTGTCTGTTTGTCTGTCTGTTTGTCTGTATGTCTGCCTGTTTCTGCCTGTCTGTCCGCCTTTTGTCTGTCTGTTAATCTCTGTCTGTTTGTCTATCTGTCAGTCTGCCTGTCTGTCTGTCTGTTTGCTTGTCTGTCTGTCTTTCTGTTTACCAGTCTATTAACCTGCCTGCCTGTCTGTCTGTTTCTGTCTGTCTGTTTGTGTCTGTTTCTGTCTGTTTCCGTCTGTCTGTTTCTGTCTGTCTGTTTCTGTCTGTCTGTCTGTGTCTGTTTCTATCTGTCTGTTTCTGTCTGTCTGTTTTTGTCTGTCTGTTTCTCTCTGTTTCTGTCTGTCTGTTTCTGTCTGTCTGTCTGTTTCTGTCTGTCTGTATGTTTGTCTGTCTGTCTGTTTCTGTCTGTCTTTCTATCTGTCTGTTTCTGTCTGTCTGTCTGTTTCTGTCTGTCTGTTTCTGTCTGTCTGTTTCTGTCTGTCTGTTTCTGTCTGTCTGTCTGTTTGTCTGTCTGTTTCTGTCTGTCTATATGTTTGTCTGTCTGTCTTTCTATCTGTCTGTTTCTGTCTGTCTGTCTGTTTGTCTGTTTCTGTCTGTTTGTTTCTGTCTGTCTGTCTGTTTCTGTCTGTTTGTTTCTGTCTGTCTGTTTCTGTCTGTTTGTTTCTGTCTGTTTGTTTCTGTCTGTTTCTGTCTGTCTGTCTGTTTCTGTCTGTTTGTTTATGTCTGTCTGTTTCTGTCTGTGTGTCTGTTTCTGTCTGTTTCTGTCTGTTTGTTTCTGTCTGTCTGTTTCTGTCTGTCTGTCTGTTTCTGTCTGTCTGTGTTAGTGTACCTGGTGTCTGTAATGGTGACGAATGAAGGTGCAGTAGTTCATGATGGGATAGACAGTGTCTGATCAAACAACAGGTGTGTGTGTGTGTGTGTGTGTGTGTGTGTGTGTGTGTGTGTGTGTGTGTGTGTTGTGTGTGTGTGTGTGTGTGTGTGTGTGTGTGTGTGTGTGTGTGTGTGTGTGTGTGTGTGTGTGTGTGTGTGTTGTGTGTGTGTGTGTGTGTATGTGTGTGTGTGTTTATAAGCGAGAGAGAGAGAGAGAGAGAGAGAGAGAGAGTGAGTGTGTAGGTGTGTGTGTGTAGGTGTGGTGTGTGTGTGTGTGTGTGTGTGTGTGTGTGTGTGTGTGTGTGATAAGTGTGTGTGTTTATAAGTGTGTGTGTAAGTGCGCGCGTATGTTGTGTGTGCGTGTGTGTGTGTGTGTGTCATGTGTGTGTAGGTGTGGGAAGGTGGATATGCGTGTGCGTGTGTATTTGAACATCGTGAGCAGGGGATTAGGTCGTCCACATTTACCTCCCCTGATGTGACGGTTTTCATTGTTTAACGTTAAGTGTAGAGATCTTTTTGTTACCATAGGAACCTACGTCATGTTGAATCATTCTTCAGAGTACGCTCCCTTTTTTGTCGTCTGATTGTGATTACTCCCCCTGTGAGTATTCTGGGAGCTCTTTCAGTATGACTAGTATCTTCACCTTCTGGAAATTCTGTGCTAGAAGTTTGTTATTCTTTTCTCTCATTCTCTTTGTTTCAGCCTTGTTCCTTTGTTTTCTGTCATTTACTGCTTTCTCATTTTGTGGATTGCCGGTCCGTTCACCCGTGTATTTTCCATAAAAGCCTTACACGCTTTCGGTCAGTACACAAAAACAAAAAAGAAACAGTTTCATAAAGTGTAGGACACAACTAAAACCGAAAAGCTAACTAACTCTCCTGGTGTCTTGTTGAGCTGGTGAAAAATAATCTAAAATGTTTTTGCTTGTCACGTAATGACCGAAAACTGCTTACAAGATCAAAGTGGTAGTTATAACATCTTCGTCGATTTCAGTAAAGTCTTTGATAGTGTCTTGCATTTAGACCCGTGACAAGACCTGGTTCACCTCTGCAGAAAGTCTGACCCAAGTCACCACGGAGCAGTGTGACAAGTCAAGCAGCACTATGCTTGTCAAGAACCATTTAACAGAGTTATGGGAATTTCTGAATGCGGATGGAGTACACAAAGGACACCTTTATTTGCCTTTTCTGTTTGACATCTGCTTGGAATGCTTAAACACTGACCACCGCACCTCTGCCTCCACTGGTGACCTACAGTTTTGCTGATGATATTGACCTCATGGCAGGAATCAACACTGAGTTGGTCGACAGTACAGGACATTTACATGGTGACAGTACAGGACATTTACATGGTGACAGTACAGGACATTTACATGGTGACAGTACAGGACATTTACATGGTGACAGTACAGGACATATACATGGTGACAGTACAGGACATTTACATGGTGACAGTACAGGACATTTACATGGTGACAGTACAGGACATTTACATGGTGACAGTACAGGACATTTACATGGTGACAGTACAGGACATTTACATGGTGACAGTACAGGACATATGCATGGTGACAGTACAGGACATTTACATGGTGACAGTACAGGACATTTACATGGTGACAGTACAGGACATATACATGGTGACAGTACAGGACATTTACATGGTGACAGTACAGGACATTTACATGGTGACAGTACAAGACATTTACATGGTGACAGTACAGGACATTTACATGGTGACAGTACAGGACATATACATGGTGACAGTACAGGACATTTACATGGTGACAGTACAGGACATTTACATGGTGACAGTACAGGACATTTACATGGTGACAGTACAGGACATTTACATGGTGACAGTACAGGACATTTACATGGTGACAGTACAGGACATTTACATGGTGACAGTACAGGACATTTACATGGTGACAGTACAGGACATTTACATGGTGACAGTACAGGACATTTACATGGTGACAGTACAGGACATTTACATGGTGACAGTACAGGACATTTACATGGTGACAGTACAGGACATTTACATGGTGACAGTACAGGACATTTACATGGTGACAGTACAGGACATTTACATGGTGACAGTACAGGACATTTATATGGTGACAGTACAGGACATTTACATGGTGACAGTACAGGACAGGGCTTGCATGGTGACAGTACAGGACATTTACATGGTGACAGTACAGGACATTTACATGGTGACAGTACAGGACATTTACATGGTGACAGTACAGGACATTTACATGGTGACAGTACAGGACATTTACATGGTGACAGTACAGGACAGGGCTTGCATAGTTTGGTTATGTCAACCACTTTCCCCATGATAAAGATTTCTAAAAACATTTGGAAACGAAAAATTGAATGACAAAGATAGTCTAAGATCATCCTCCTTGGCACTCTGGAAAATCATCACCCAGGTTGGCAGAAGAAGAGCTGGATGGTAAATATCACAGACTGGACCAACATCAGTATGTCTGAACTGTTTGTTACTGTACCCCACAGACAGAGGAAGAGCTGGGTGGTCAATATCACAGACTGGACCAACGTCAGTATGTCTGAACTGTTTGTTGCTGTACCCCACAGACAGAGATGGAGGATCCTGTCCGTTACTATATTTTGTAGAGAGGTGGGTGACTTGGGAATGACTACAGAGCTTCTTGCTCCTCTCCCTGTCTATGTCACTGATATCAGAACCCTGCAGAGTTGTAATATCAATCAAAGAACATAACTCTTGAGATCACGTAGGAATTATCTCCCATGTTGTAGAACTTCTCAAATCTAACACAGTTTGCGTTACTCATTCAGCTAGCATAGAAGCAGATACAAAACACAAAAACTGTAAGCTCAGAACACTCCTCAAAAAAGGAGCGCCCAAGCCTACCTTTATACTCTGCAACTACCCTACACACAACTATGAGAGAGGAGAGAAATACATACAATATATTGGTCTTATGTTCAAGATTGACATAGTCTTTTATTCTTGAACTGACCAAACACACACACATAGACAAGACAGAACATATACAGGGTTGCTTCCGTGGCATATAAGTAATACCAAAGAAATAAGAGGGAAGCAGGGAGAATTTTTATAATATTAATCAAAGACCATAACTCTTGAGAGTCACGTAGGAATTATCTCCCATGTTGTATAGAACTTCTCAAATCTAACACAGTTTGCGCTACCCATTCAGCTAGCATAGAAGCAGATACAAAACACAAAAACTGTAAGCTCAGAACACTTTTCAAAAAAGGAGCACCCAAGCCTACCTTTTTACTCCGCAGACTTGGGCATGACTACTTGGGTTCTTGCCTGTCTCCCTGTCTATGTCTCTGATATCACAGCCCTGCATGCAGACTTTGGCATGACCACAGGGCGTGTTGCCTGTCTCCATATGCATGTCTGACACCATAACCCTGCAGACTTGGCCATGACTACAGGGCTTGTAGCCTGTCTCTATGTCTATGTCTCTGATATCAAAACCTGCAGACTTGGCATGACTACATGGCTTGTTGCCTGTCTCCATATCTATGTCTCTGATATCACAGCCCTGAATGGAGACTTGGACATGACTACATGGCTTGTGACCTGTCTCTCTGTCTATGTCTCTGATATCAAAACCCTGCAGACTTGGCCATGACTACATGGCTTGTTGCCTGTCTCCCCGTGTATGTCTCTGGTGGCACATGCCCGCAGAACAAGCCCACATAGAGACCCGGATGTCCGCCAAGAGTAAACCTTTCAGGGCGGTGCAGGCCATTCAGCATCACTTGTGCTCCCCCACACGGCAAAAGAGCGCGCGCCCCAGAGAGAGAAAAGCGCGCGCACGCTGTCACGTCTTTGGGTGTTTGCAGAAGCGGGTTGGGGGGCATTAACACCGGAGTCTCCAACACACAGGGGCAAAGCTGGGATTAAGACCAAGAAACGATCTGAGGAAACTGTCACAGCTTCCAAGCCGACAGGACCGAAACATTGACAGACAGAAAGAGAGAGAGACAGAGAGGGAGGGAGACATCAGGGGGAAAAAAACAGACAGACAGGAGTGCCCAGCAATTGATTGTATTTAATTTTTGTAGCGCGATGGAAGACAGAGTATAACGTTTGTCAGCTTTACAATCTATGAAGCAAAAGTGTTTGGAAGACAGCAAGAAAGTGGCGAGAAAAAAAGACATAAACCACGCCAACTCTTCAATCTTTAGGACAGTTTTCTGGAGAACTGACAGCAAAATTTGGTGAAATTGTTTTTGGAAAACCGACTGCAAACTTTGGTGAAATTATGGCGAAGGATTTGACGGATCACAAGAGACAGGAGACTTTCTGATGTGATCATATTCAAAATTGAAACAGAGCGTAAACAGAACGTATCGTTTATCAGTCTCACAATCTTGGTGAAGGGGAGTTCTTTGAAAAACTTGATCGCAAGAATTGGTGAAATAA
>JAPXFY010000030.1:1514899-1517399 GCA_030674185.1 Monoplex corrugatus
ACACACACAACACACACACACACACACACACAAACACACACACAAACACAAAACACACATAGACACACTAACACACACACACACACACACACAAACCACCCACACACACACACAACACACACACAAAACATACCCAACACCCGTCTAATATCACTCATAGTGAACAGACGTTAAATCATACACACACAAACACACACACACACACACACACACACACACACACACACACACACACACACACACACACACACACACACACACACACACACACACACCCGTCTAATATCACTCATAGTGAACAGACGTTAAATCATAAACACAAACAAACACACACACACACACACACACACCACACACACATCACACACACACACACACACACACACAACACAACACACATACACACCGTCTAATATCATCATAGTAACAGACGTTATCAACAGACGACGAAAACATACACACACATATACACACCACACACAACACAACACACATACACACACACACATACACACATACACACACACACAACGCGCACACACAACACACACACAAACACACACACACACAAACACACACACAAACACCACACACACACACAAGCAACCCAACACCAACACAACACACAAACAAGTCTGTCAGTCTCTCCCATTCTCTAACACAGACACACATTCAAACAAGGTCAGACAGGATTCGTTGCACAAGGCACAATCCATTTACATCGGCGGTACGTTGATATTTTTATAATTCATTCGATCATATCTGTAAGTCTATAATTATTTCCTTGTATTTGTATTAATACAAGTATGTGTGTATATATGTATGTTTATGTATACATACATGTGTGTGTTTATGTGTATTCTTCATCATCATCATCATCATTATATGCCCTGCCGCATAACGTTGGGGTTCACGACCCTTCATACCAATCCATCTTTTATCGCTATATGTACATCTCCCACCCTCTCTGTCCTCAGCCATTCCGCAAATCCGTCCAATATTTTCTCCCTGGGTCTACATGGTGCTCTTTTTCCATCTGGCTTTCCTGTTGTGACTAGGTGGTCTAATTTCTCTTGCCTCATAAAATGCCTAATCTTCTTTATTAATGCTCTTTTTGTGTTTGTCTCTTTCAAGACTGTCTCGTTTGTTTTCTTTGCTGTCCATGGAACTCTCAACATTCTTCTTAGAAAACACATTCCAGCTTCCTCGACCTTGTTCTGACTTTGCTCGTTGACTGTCCACGTATATGAATCAGAAAAAAAAACCTCGAAAGAAGAATAAGAACGCGTATTTAATACAACAAGACAAGACAGGCGCAAATTTTCGGCCAACTGGCCTTTGTGAATTGTAAGATTACAAACAAACAAACACCAGATACAAAAATTATGAGAAAAAGAGTGAAACTTTCCTGCTGCTGTGTCCAATGTGAGAAAAGAATGTTCTTTTCGTGTTTGTCTCTTTCAAGATGTCTCGTTTGTTTTCCTTGCTGTCCATAGAACTCTCAACATTCTTCTTAGAAAACACATTCCAGCTGCCTCGATCATTCCTTTTCTCACACTGGACCCAGCAGCAGGGAAGTTTCAGTCTTTTTCTCCTAATTTTTGTATCTGGTGTTTGTTTGTTTGTAATCTTACGCTTGACAAAGGCCAGTTGGCCAAAAAATTGCGCCTGTCTTGTCTTGTTTGTATTAAATACGCGTTCGTATTCTTCTTTCATGTTTTTCTAGTTCCTGTTTGCTTGAACGCGGGCAGTCACGCGGGCAGTTACACTTGTTTTGGGTGTCCACGTATATGTTTACATTCAAGAAGCTACCGTCAGCAAGTGCATCATTGACTGCTGATTTTCTATGGTTTGGCCCTGGACCCTACTCAGGATGAAACAACAATAATATGGCATGACCACTTTACGTTGTACAATTCGTTTCATTTCCCTCAAGACATCGTATTTGCCTCCCCTGTTTGGCACTTACCACAACTGGCAAACACTTGATGATTTCATGTCATTATCTTCTGTTCTAAGAAACACTTACCACAACTGACAAACACTTCATGATTCATGTCATTATGTTCTGTTCTAAGAAACACTTACCACAACTGGCAAACACTTCATGATTTCATGTCATTATCTTCTGCTCTAAGAAACACTTACCACAACTGACAAACACTTGATGATTTCATGTCATTGTCTTCTGCTCTAAGAAACACTTACCACAACTGGCAAACACTTCATGATTTCATGTCATTATCTTCTGCTCTAAGAAACACTTACCACAACTGGCAAACACTTCATGATTTCATGTCATTATCTTCTGCTCTAAGAAACACTTACCACAACTGACAAACACTTGATGATTTCATGTCATTATCTTCTGCTCTAAGAAACACTTACCACAACTGACAAACACTTCATGATTTCATGTCATTATCTTCTGCTCTAAGAAACACTTACCACAACTGGCAAACACTTCATGATTTCATGTCATTATCTTCTGCTCTAAGAA
>JAPXFY010000030.1:1524899-1527399 GCA_030674185.1 Monoplex corrugatus
CATCATCAGTCAATCATCATCATCATTATCATTATCATCATCATCATCATCATATATCATCATCATCATCATCATCATCATCATCATCATCATCATCATCATCATATCATCATCATCATCATCATCATCATCATCATCATCATCATCATCTTCATCATGTGCCTTGCCACATGGCGTTGTCGATCATGGCCTTCCCTCCATACGAATTTATATTTATATTTTGTCATCGCAAGTATATCTCCTACCCTTTTTGTCTTTACCCGCTCTACAAAACTAACATTATGTCCCTGGGTCTACCTGGTGATCTTTTTCTCTCTAGCTGTGACTAGGTACTCAAATTTCTCTTGTCTCATGAAATGACCTATAAATTTTGATTCTTTTCCTAATCTTCTTCACCAATGTTCTTTTTACGTTTGCCTCTTTCAAGACTGTCTCGTTTGTTTTCTTTACTGTCCACGGAACTCTTAAAAATTCTTCTTAGAAACCACATTTCAGCTGCCTCAATCTTCGTTCTGACTTTGCTAGAGCTATGAGCAATGAGCCGAAAAATCCACAATGATTATTTTTGGACCAAAGAGGATTCGAACCCAACGACCTTCCAGTCAGTGCTCATCGTGGGACCATGTGGCCACAGTGAGCGGAACGTTGACGATGATGGAGAGTTGTTCCCGTGAGGTCCTGGTTGATTTGTCGAGGTGACGGCGGCCATAGCTGTGAGCTTAACACTCTGGTGTCATCCACGGCTTGCTCTCCATCTTGCCTTTTGTCCGCCATCACCTTGCACAGAGTGGGGGGCTTTGGGAGGTCCGTAGTGTGTCTTTGGGGATATGGTGTACCTGTGGGGATATAGTGTGTCTTTGGGATATGGTGTACCTTTGGGGATATGGTGTATCTATGGGGATATAGTGTACCTATGGGGATGTAGTGTACCTTTGGGGATATAATGTATCTTTGGGATATAGTGTACCTTTGGGGATATGGTGTACCTTTGGGGATATACTGTACCTTGGGGATATGGTGTATCTATGGGGATATAGTGTACCTTTGGGATATGGTGTACCTTTGGGGATATAGTGTACCTTGGGGGTATAGTGTATCTTTGGGGATATGGTGTACCTTTGGGGATATAGTGTACCTTGGGGGTATAGTGTATCTTTGGGGATATGGTGTACCTTTGGGATATAGTGTACCTTTGGGGATATGGTGTACCTTTGGGGATATGGTGTACCTTTGGGGATATGGTGTACCTTTGGGGATATAGTGTACCTTTGGGGATATGGTGTACTTTTGGGATATGGTGTACGTTTGGGGATATAGTGTACCTTTGGGGGTATAGTGTATCTTTGGGGATATAGTGTATCTTTGAGGTATAGTGTATACCTTTGGGGATATAGTGTACCTTTGGGGATATAGCGTACCTTTGGGGATATAGCGTACCTTTGGGGATATGGTGTACGTTTGGGGATATAGTGTATCTTTGGGGATGTAGGGTATCTTTGGGGATATAGCGTACCTATGGGGATATAGCGTACTTTTGGGGATATAGCGTACCTTTGGGGTTATAGTGTACCTTTGGGGGATATAGTGTACCTTTGGGGATATGGTGTACCTTTGGGGATATGGTGTACGTTTGGGGATATAGTGTATCTTTGGGGATATAGTGTACCTATGGGGATATAGTGTATCTTTAGGGATATAGTGTACCTTTGGGGATATGGTGTACTTTTGGGGATATGGTGTACGTTTGGGGATATGGTGTATCTTTGGGGATATAGTGTACCTATGGGATATGTGTACCTTTGGGGATATAGTGTATCTTTGGGGATATAGTGTACCTTTGGGATATAGTGTACCTTTGGGGATATAGTGTACCTTTGGGGATATAGTGTACCTTTGGGGATATAGTGTACCTTTGGGATATAGTGTACCTTTTAGGGATATAGTGTATATTTGGGGATATAGTGTATATTTGGGGATATAGTGTATATTTGGGGATATAGTGTACCTTTGGATATAGTGTATCTTTGGGGATATAGTGTACCTTTGGGGATATAATGTATCTTTGGGGATATAGTGTATCTTGGGGATATAGTGTACCTTTGGGGATATAGTGTATCTCTGGGGGTATAGTGTATCTTTGGGGATATAGTGTACCTTTGGGGATATAGTGTATCTCTGAGGGTATAGTGTATCTTTGGGGATATAGTGTACCTTTAGGGATATAGTGTATCTCTGGAGGTATAGTGTATCTTTGGGGATATAGTGTACCTTTAGGGATATAGTGTATCTCTGGGGTATAGTGTATCTTTGGGGGTATAGTGTACCTTTGGGGATATAGTGTACCTTTAGGGATATAGTGTATCTCTGTGGGTATAGTGTATCTTTGGGGATATAGTGTATCTTTGGGGATATAGTGTATCTCTGGGGGTATAGTGTATCTTTGGGGATATAGTGTACCTTTAGGGATATAGTGTATCTCTGGGGATATAGTGTATCTCTG
>JAPXFY010000030.1:1542399-1547399 GCA_030674185.1 Monoplex corrugatus
GAGGGGGGAGGGGGAGGGGATGGGGGAGGGGGAGGGGGCAGCATTAATGAGGGTCGTGGTGCCCATCTCACTCTCCCCCCCCCTCTGCGTTACCTTCCCCCTGACTGTGAATGGACTGTTTGACCATTTTGAACATAAATACACAACATTATGAATGGACTGTTTGACCATTTTGAACATAAATACACAACATTATGAATGGACTGTATGACCATTTTGAACATAAATACACAACATTATGAATGGACTGTATGACCATTTTGAACATAAATACACAACATTATGAATGGACTGTATGACCATTTTGAACATAAATACACAACATTATGAATGGACTGTATGACCATTTTGAAAACAAATACACCACATTATGAATGGACTGTTTGACCATTTTGAACATAAATACACCACATTATGAATGGACTGTATGACCATTTTGAACATAAATACACCACATTATGAATGGACTGTATGACCATTTTGAACATAAATACACCACATTATGAATGGACTGTTTGACCATTTTGAACATAAATACACCACATTATGAATGGACTGTATGACCATTTTGAACATAAATACACCACATTATGAATGGACTGTTTGACCATTTTGAACATAAATACACCACATTATGAATGGATTTTTTTGTCCATTTTGAACATAAATACACCACATTATGAATGGACTGTTTGACCATTTTGAACATAAATACACCACATTATGAATGGACTGTTTGACCATTTTGAACATAAATACACCACATAATGAATGGACTGTATGACCATTTTGAACATAAATACACCACATTATGAATGGACTGTTTGACCATTTTGAACATAAATACACCACATTATGAATGGACTGTTTGACCATTTTGAACATAAATACACCACATTATGAATGGACTGTTTGACCATTTTGAACATAAATACACCACATTATGAATGGACTGTTTGACCATTTTGAACATAAATACACCACATTATGAATGGACTGTTTGACCATTTTGAAAACAAATACACCACATTATGAATGGATTGTTTGACCATTTTGAACATAAATACACCACATTACTGTTTGACCATTTTGAACATAAATACACCACATAATGAATGGACTGTTTGACCATTTTGAACATAAATACACCACATAATGAATGGACTGTTTGACCATTTTGAACATAAATACACCACATTACTGTTTGACCATTTTGAACATAAATACACCACATTATGAATGGATTGTTTGACCATTTTGAAAACAAATACACAACATTATGAATGGACTGTTTGAGCATTTTGAACATAAATACACCACATTATGAATGGATTGTTTGACCATTTTGAAAACAAATACACCACATTATGAATGGACTGTTTGACCATTTTGAACATAAATACACAACATTATGAATGGACTGTTTGACCATTTTGAACATAAATACACCACATTATGAATGGATTGTTTGACCATTTTGAACATAAATACACCACATTATGAATGGATTGTTTGACCATTTTGAAAACAAATACACCACATTATGAATGGATTGTTTGACCATTTTGAAAATATATACACCATATTGCTTTGTTGTGTGACCAGGTGTGTCAGTGGGCAGGGGTGTGGAAGACTCCAGGTGGACCAGTCTGACAGGTGGGAATGGTTTGGTGACCAATTCCACAGACACCCTGCGTTTGCAGGTCAAGGTGGGTTTTTTTTTCCATCACACCCAGGGAGATTACCTTTGTGCTCACCTTTTTCTTCCCTGTCCCATTTTCTACGCCATCTTAATGGTCACAGAAGCTGGCACTGTTTTTACAATGCGATAATGATGATGTCGATGAGGACGATAATCATGATGCTATGGAGTTCCGTCTAGGATTGAGACTGCGTGACAGGGCTGTACTGTATACGCTTACTATCATAATATATCCTGACGTCAACCAGGCCCGAGAGATACAGACACCTGCGGTGCTTGTCAGAAGATTTGAGCAACATCCTCAATGACACATCCGTGAAGTGGATGAGACTAGACTGTGTGGTCCCAGTCTTCCCAATGAGCCCATAGCACGCCCAACTCTGGGTAGGAGCCGGTTAGAGCCGAAAATTCCCACAATGATTTTTGAAGGTACTGATGGGGATTGGAACCCACAACCTTCCAGTCGGTAGTCCGTTGAACTAACCACTACAACCACAGCGACTGGTTCTTCCAAGGTGGGTATTACGAAATCCAACACAAGTGTGACTGCCCGCGTTCAAGCAAACAGGAACCAGAAAAAAACACGAAAGAAGAATAAGAACGCTTATTTAATACAATAAGACAAGACAGGCGCAAATTTTCGGCCAACTGGCCTTTGTCAAGCGTAAGATCACAAACAAACAAACACCAGATACAAAAATTAGGAGAAAAAGACTGAAACTTCCCTTCTGCTCCTTCCAGTGTGAGAAAAGGAAGTCTCCCCTGTGGGGATGCCGGGGGTTGTTTCAGTATAAATAGCATCCCCGCCTTCTGGAAATTCTGTGCTAGAAATTCCTTTTCTCATACTGGAAGGAGCAGCAGGGAAGTTTCTGTCTTTTTCTTCTCATTTTTGTATCTGGTGTTTGTTTGTTTGTTTGTTTGTAATCTTACGCTTGACGAAGGCCAGTTGGCCGAAAATTTACGCCTGTCTTGTCTGGTTGTATTGTTGTATTAAATACGCGTTCTTATTCTTTTCGTGTTTTTTTCTGGTTCAAGGTGGGTATGTCCTGTCTCCTTGTCCCTCCACCTTCCGTTTTACTTTTCTACTTCTTCCCCCCCCCCCCCTTCTTCAGTATAAATAGTATCCCCACCTTCTGGACATTCTGTGCTAGAAATTTCCTCTTTTCTGTCACTCAATTTTTTCTTCCTTCTTTGCTTTCTGTCATTTCTTCCTATCATTTTCTGCCATGCTGGTCCGTTCACCTGTATGTGTTCGATAAGGTTTTACGTACTTTTTCTTAGGATTGATAATTGGGTACATGTATTAAGCGGATTT
The DNA here is from genome assembly GCA_030674185.1 of Monoplex corrugatus. Classification (NCBI taxonomy): domain Eukaryota; kingdom Metazoa; phylum Mollusca; class Gastropoda; order Littorinimorpha; family Ranellidae; genus Monoplex; species Monoplex corrugatus. The sequence continues at coordinate 1,545,417 of JAPXFY010000030.1, forward strand.
TTGGCTTTAGGGAAATGATATATGCGAAAGCGATTCTAGGTAATTTTAGCCCGTTTTAAAATATCTTTTAAATGTCCTTGATTATGTTTGAATTTGTATTCATGTTTTTTTTATGCGTTAATGTGCACGTGTGTGTGTAGATGTCTGTTTCCATGATAAGCGAACCATCTTTCGATTTAAGCGACCAGTTGATGTGCATGTATTTTTCCTGTGGGCTGTTTCTTCGATGTTTCTGTACATACCCTGAGGATCTGTTTTGTGTCCATCTTCTATTTCTTTGCACTTTGTTTCCAGCCAAGCTTCCTCAGCTTCATTGCACCTATTCCTGATTTCCCTGTTTATCTTTTTGTATTCTTCCTATTTTCCCTTTGCTTTCCTCCGTTCTTCCATCAAGTCTAGAATTTCTTTTGTCATCCAGTTCTTTTTTGCTTTTCTATCTTCCTCAGAGATTTCTTCACAAGCTTCATTTATCGAATTTCTCAACTTTGTCCATTGTTCCTCACTGTCACCAACGTCTTACAGAGCACTGAATTTGTTTTGAACATGTACATTTTTTTATGTATCACTTCATCTGTCTTTAAGAGTCCAAGATTTAGTTTGATGTTGATTTTGGTCTGTTTCCTTTTCCTCAATTTCAGCCTTTACCTTCCCACTACAGGATTGTGGTCACTGTTGCAGTCTGCTCCTGGTAGTGTTTTTGCTGACAGTAAAGAATTTCTAAATCTTTTGTTGATCAAGATGAAGTCAATTTGTTTTTTAGTATTATCTCCTGGACTCATCCATGTCCATATATATACGTATGTATATATATATAAGTAACATATATATATATATACAAACACATATATATATATACATATGTATATATATATATGCATATATATGTATATATATATATGTATGTGTATGTATATGTATATACATACATGTACATACATATATATGTATGTATATGTATATACAAACATATGACTATATATATATATATATATATATATATATATATATATATATATATATATATATATATGTATATATGTATGTGTGTGTATGTATGTGTGTATGTGTGTATATATATGTGTGTGTACGTGTACGTATGCATATGTGTGTGTACAGATGTTCTGCGCACCCGAGTTCTACGGACGTCAGTGCCAGACATTCTGTCAACGGGTGACCAGGAGGTACAGCTGTGACCCCAACAACGGCAGTCGGGTGTGTGAGGGCAACTGGCAGCCACCCCTTTGTGAGCAGGGTACGTCACGGGTACATTGTGATACCGGGTACATGGTGATACCGGGTACATTGTGATACCGGGTACATCGTGATACCGGGTACATGGTGATACCGGGTACATCGTGATACTGGGTACATGGTGATACTGGGTACATTGTGATACCGGGTACATCGTGATACTGGATACATTGTGATACTGGGTACATTGTGATACCAGGTACATGGTGATACCAGGTACATCGTGATAGCGGGTACATTGTGATACCGGGTACATCGTGATACTGGGTACATTGTGATACTGGGTACATGGTGATACCGGGTACATTGTGATACTGGGTACATGGTGATACCGGGTACATTGTGATACTGGGTACATCGTGATACTGGGTACATTGTGATACTGGGTACATGGTGATACCGGGTACATGGTGATACCGGGTACATTGTGATACTGGGTACATGGTGATACCGGGTACATTGTGATACTGGGTACATTGTGATACTGGGTACATTGTGATACTGGGTACATTGTGATACTGGGTACATTGTGATACCGGGTACATTGTGATACTGGGTACATCGTGATACCGGGTACATTGTGATACTGGGTACATGGTGATACCGGGTACATTGTGATACCGGGTACATTGTGATACTGGGTACATGGTGATACCGGGTACATTGTGATACTGGGTACATTGTGATACTGGGTACATTGTGATACTGGGTACATGGTGATACCGGGTACAT
>JAPXFY010000030.1:1557399-1562399 GCA_030674185.1 Monoplex corrugatus
GAGCGGATGGAGCGGCCCCACGTGCGCGACACGCGACGCCTGCGCCTCCAACCCGTGCGGCGGCAACGGTCGGTGCACGCGCACCGGGAACGGAGGATTTCGGTGCACGTGTACCGGAGACTTTACCGGGATCACGTGCCGAGAGTTGGCGCCGTGCGCATCCTCACCTTGCAGGAACGGCGGTTCTTGTTTCGTGGACGCTTCCGGAAGAGCGCGCTGCACCTGCCGGGCCGGTTATGCCGGGGACAGGTGCGAGCTGGCCGATCGCTGCAGAGGCGACCTGAGCCGGTGCCAGAACGGAGGGACTTGCGTCAACACCCGCACCGGGTACGTGTGTCAGTGCAGGCCCGGGTACAGCGGTGCCAACTGCCAGACACCAGGACCCTGCGTCAGTCAGCCGTGCCAGAATAACGGACAGTGTTACGCCGCTTCCAACAACTACGTCTGCGTGTGCCCCAGTCAGTTCACAGGCAGGAATTGCCAGGATCCGAACCCTTGCGGTTCCACCAACCCGTGCAACAACGGTGGCACTTGTCAACCTTGCGACGCTTCGGATTCCAACTGTTTATCGTCAGGTAGGGGATACAGGTGTCAATGTCTTCAAGGGTTTTCGGGACCCACCTGTTCGGAGAGGGACGTCTGCGCTGGTCGGCCATGCCAGAACGGAGGGAGCTGCTTAGCTCTGGGGGCCTCCACGTATCGCTGTAGCTGCACTCCCAACTTTGTGGGGCCGACTTGTGAGGAGGTGTCGCCATGTCTGAACAATCCGTGCCTTAATGGAGGAACCTGCCGACCTCAGCTTCAAGGCTCCTCCTCCTCTTATGTGTGTTCGTGTCCCCAAGGGTTCCAGGGTTCGCGATGTGAAGAGGATGTCAGACTTTGCCAGCAGAACCCCTGTCAAAATGGCGGCTCGTGTCACGTGATCAACGGTGGGCGTGGCCTGGTGTGTCAGTGCGCGGCGGGATGGGGAGGGGAGAGGTGCCAGGATGACGTCACAGCGTGCGCGTTTGGGCCTTGCGTCAACGGGGGGTCGTGTGTGGCCATAGGGGGGTCGTTTGAATGCCGATGTCCTTCCGGCTTCAGTGGGAACAGGTGAGATGTCTGTTTTTGTTGTACTTTTACATAATTATTATATATAATGTGTTCATTACGACCTTGTTTTTGTTTGTACTTTTACATAATTATTATATATAAAGTGTTCATTACGACCTTGTTTTTATTGTACTTTTACATAATTATTATATATAATGTGTTCATTACGACCTTGTTTTTGTTGTACTTTTACATAATTATTATATATAATGTGTTCATTACGACCTTGTTTTTGTTGTACTTTTACATAATTATTATATATAACGTGTTCATTACGACCTTGTTTTTGTTGTACTTTTACATAATTATTATATATAACGTGTTCATTATGACCTTGTTGTTGTTTGTTGTACTTTTACATAATTATTATATATAACGTGTTCATTATGACCTTGTTGTTGTTTGTTGTACTTTTACATAATTATTATATATAATGTGTTCATTATGACCTTGTTGTTGTTTGTTGTACTTTTACATAATTATTATATATAATGTGTTCATTATGACCTTGTTTTTATTGTACTTTTACATAATTATTATATATAATGTGTTCATTACGACCTTGTTGTTGTTGTACTTTTACATAATTATTATATATAACGTGTTCATTATGACCTTGTTGTTGTTTGTTGTCTCAATTTCTACTCCAGCCTTAATGGCCACAGAAAGTTAGACAGCTGTTCACAATGCTGTGATGATGATGATGATGATGATGATGATGACGATGACGATGACGATGATAGTGGTGATGGTGATGGTGATGATGATGGTTGTGGTGATGATGATGATGATGGTGGTGGTGGTGGTGATGATGATGGTGGTGGTGGTGGTGATGATGATGATGATGGTGGTGGTGGTGATGATGATGATGATGGTGGTGGTGGCGATGATAATGATGGTGGTGGTGGTGGTGGTGATGGTGGTGGTGGTGATGATGATGATGATGATGATGATGATGGTGGTGGTGGTGGTGATGATGATGATGATGGTGGTGGTGATGATGATGATGATGGTGGTGGTGGTCGTGGTGATGATGATGATGATGGTAGTGGTGGTGATGATGATGATGATGATGATGCTTTGGTGGTGATGGTGGTGGTGGTGGTGATGATGGTGGTGGTGGTGGTGGTGTGATGATGATGGTGATGATGATGGTGATGATGATGATGACGATGAGGATGATAATCACGATGCTATGAAGTTCCATTATTTCCACAATGCTATAATGATGAAGATGACAGTAGGGATGATAAACTATGACGCTATGGAGTTCTATTCTGCACTGAGATTGTGTGACAAGGGCTGTGTTCTACGCTTACTTTCATATCATATCTTAGCGTCAACCAGGCCCGAGAGATACAGACACGTGCAGTGTTGGTCAGGAAATTTGAGCAACACCCTCAAAGACACATCAGTGAAGTGGATGAGATTTAACTGTGTGGTCCCAGTCTTCCCAGTGAGCCCATAGCACACCCAACTCTGGGTATAACCCGGTTGGAGTCGAAAAAAAAAAATCCTACAAATCATTTTCAAAGGACTGATGGAGATTTGAACCCACAACCTTCCAGTAGGTAATCCGTTGCGCTAACCACTACACCACAGCGGCAGGCAGGTGGCACAGAAAACTAACCAAACAAAATGACATCGTGTCGTTGTCTGTACTGCTGGAAACTGAAAACATCGTTGATTGTTTCGTTCCGTGTCCAGGTGTGAGACACAACTGACCACCCCCACCACCCCATCAGTGACCACCCCCACCCCACCCCTCACCAACTACTGTCAGTACGCTGCCTGCAGGGCGGGATCTACCTGCCTCAACACGGAGGGGGATTCCGTTGCCTATGTCCCCCGGGATTCACAGGCGACTTTTGCGAGCAAGGTGCGGATCCCTGCCACACCGGACTCAACCCTTGTCACAACGAAGGTCTCTGCGTGTCCCACGGGGCCCTGTTCACCTGTAGGTGCCCGCCCAGGTACACGGGGCACCTCTGTGAGCAGGACCTGATGCCCTGCAACGACTATCTCAACCTTTGCCACAACGGTGGACGGTGTGCGTCTAACGGAGGCGTCCTCGCCTGTCAGTGTCTTCCAGGGTTCACGGGGAGCTTCTGTGAACAGGATTCAAACCCATGCGCCAACAATCCCAGCCCTTGTCAGAACGGGGCCTCGTGCGTTTCGGACGGAAGAGCATTCACCTGTCATTGTCTTCCAGGATTTGCCGGAGGTGTCTGTGAGCGAGCTCTTAGTTCCTGCGGCGGCCGTAACCTTTGTCAGAATGGCGGAGAGTGCGTGTCTCACGGAGCTGGGTTGTACTCCTGTCGATGTCCGTCAGGGTTCAGTGGAGATCTGTGCGAAATTGGCCTTGACCTTTGCTCTACTAACCCTGACCCTTGTCACAACGGAGGGCGTTGTGTGTCTGATGGAACAGCGATCACCTGTAGCTGTTTACCTGGATTTACCGGACATTTTTGCGAACGAATTATCGACCCTTGCCATACTAACCTGAACCCTTGTCACAACGGAGGGCAATGTGTGTCTGATGGAACAGCGTTCACCTGTAGCTGTTTACCTGGATACTCCGGACATCTTTGTGAACAAATTATTGACCCTTGCCATACAAGCTCCGACCCTTGTCACAACGGAGGGCGTTGTGTGTCTGATGGAACAGCGTTCACCTGTAACTGTTCACCTGGATACTCCGGACATCTTTGCGAACAAATTATTGACCCTTGCCACACTAACCTTAACCCTTGTCACAACAGAGGGCATTGTGTGTCTGATGGGGGAACAGCTTTCACCTGTAACTGTTTACCTGGATTTACCGGACATCTTTGCGAACAAATTATCGACCCTTGTCATACTAGCTCTGACCCTTGCCACAACGGAGGGCGATGTGTGTCTGATGGAACAGCGTTCACCTGTAACTGTTTACCTGGATTTACCGGACATCTCTGTGAACAGATTATCGACCCTTGTCATACTAACCTTAACCCTTGTCACAACAGAGGGCGATGTGTGTCTGATGGAACAGCGTTCACCTGTAACTGTTTACCTGGATATACCGGACATCTTTGCGAACAAAACCTTAACCCTTGCCATACTATCTCCGACCCTTGTCACAATGAGGGGCAATGTGTTTCTGATGGGGGAACAGGGTTCACCTGTAACTGTTCACCTGGATTTACCGGACATCTTTGCGAACAAAACCTTAACCCTTGCCATACTAACCTGAACCCTTGTCACAACGGAGGGCGATGTGTGTCTGATGGAACAGCCTTCACCTGTAACTGTTTAACTGGATATACCGGCCATCTCTGCGAACAAGCCCTTAACCCTTGCCGTACTAACCTTAACCCTTGTCACAACGGAGGGCGATGTGTGTCTGATGGAACAGCCTTCACCTGTAACTGTTTAACTGGATATACCGGCCATCTCTGCGAACAAGCCCTTAACCCTTGCCGTACTAACCTTAACTCTTGTCACAACGGAGGGCGATGTGTGTCCAGCGGGGCTGTGTACACCTGTAACTGTCCTGCTCTTTACGGAGGTGCTGACTGCAGTCTGCCAAGGGACCCCTGCGGTGGGAGTCCTTGTGGGCACCACGGGGTGTGTCGAGCCAGGGATTTCACGCCCGGGGGATTCACGTGCGAGTGTCGGGACGGGTATGGAGGAGACAGGTGTGACGTGCTGTGGGATCCCTGTGGTGTTCAGCCTTGTGGGAATGGGGGAACTTGTGTCCAGGTGGGTAGTGACACACACACACATACATACACACAGACAGACAGAGACACAGACACAGACAGACAGACACAGACACACACACACATACATACACACAGACAGACAGAGACACAGACACAGACAGACAGACACAGACACACACACACATACACGCACAGACAGACACA
>JAPXFY010000030.1:1569899-1574899 GCA_030674185.1 Monoplex corrugatus
GTGTAAGTTAAATATTTCATTTATTCTTTGATTTCTGGAGTCTGCCAGATAATAACTGGAATATTTGGGGTGGAGCGCATGTGGTATTGTCTGACTGCGATCAATTGCTCTTGGTACTGTACAAACACCTGTGTTCTGGCAAGGTGTAAAAACGGGGAGGAGAGAGGGGACCTATCAAACAGTAAGCTGACACCACCAGAATGATGGAAACATTAAGAGGACAGCCAACAGGCCAGTGGACCTATCAAACACTAAGCTGACACCACCAGAATGATGGAAACATTAAGAGGGGCAGCCAACAGGCCAGTGGACCTATCAAACAGTAAGCTGACACCACCAGAATGATGGAAACATTAAGATAGGCAGCCAACAGGCCAGTGGACCTATGAAACAGTAAGCTGACACCACCAGAATGATGGAAACATTAAGATAGGCAGCCAACAGGCCAGTGGACCTATCAAACAGTAAGCTAACACACAGCAGAATGATGGAAACATTAAGATAGGCAGCCAACAGGCCAGTGGACGTATGAAACAGTAAGCTGACACCACCAGAATGATGGAAACATGAAGATGGACAGCCAACAGACCAGTGGACGTATGAAACAGTAAGCTGACACCACCAGAATGATGGAAACATTAAGATGGGCAGCCAACAGGCCAGTGGACCTATGAAGCAGTAAGCTGTCACCACCAGAATGATGGAAACATGAAGATGGGCAGCCAACAGGCCAGTGGACCTATGAAACAGTAAGCTGACACCACCAGAATGATGGAAACATTAAGACGGACAGCCAGCAGGCCAGTGGACCTATGAAACAGTGAGCTGACACCACCAGAATGATGGAAACATTAAGATGGACAGTCAACAGGCCAGTGGACCTATGAAACAGTAAGCTGACACCAGCAGAATGATGGAAACATTAAGATGGACAGCCAACAGACCAGTGGACCTATGAAACAGTAAGCTGACACCAGCAGAATGATGGAAACATTAAGATGGACAGCCAACAGACCAGTGGACCTATGAAACAGTATGCTGAACACGACCAGAATGATGGAAACATTAAGATGGGCAGCCAACAAGCCAGTGGACCTATCAAACAGTAAGCTGACACCAGCAGAATGATGGAAACATTAAGATGGGCAGCCAACAGGCCAGTGGACCTATGAAACAGTAAGCTAACACCAGCAGAATGATGGAAACATTAAGACGGACAGCCAACAGGCCAGTGGACCTATGAAACAGTAAGCTGACACCAGCAGAATGATGGAAACATTAAGATGGGCAGCCAACAGGCCAGTGGACCTATGAAACAGTAAGCTAACACCAGCAGAATGATGGAAACATTAAGACGGACAGCCAACAGGCCAGTGGACCTATGAAACAGTAAGCTGACACCAGCAGAATGATGGAAACATTAAGATGGACAGTCAACAGACCAGTGGACCTATGAAACAGTAAGCTGACACGACCAGAATGATGGAAACATTAAGATGGACAGCCAACAAGCCAGTGAACCTATGAAACAGTAAGCTGACACAACCAGAATGATGGAAACATATAAGTTGGGCAGCCAACAGGCCAGTGGATCTATGAAACAGTAAGCTGACACGACCAGAATGATGGAAACATTAAGATGGACAGCCAGCAGGCCAGTGGACCTATGAAACAGTAAGCTGACACCAGCAGAATGATGGAAACATTAAGATGGACAGCCAACAGGCCAGTGGACCTATGAAACAGTAAGCTGACATCACCAGAATGATGGAAACGTTAAGATGGACAGCCAACAGGCCAGTGGACCTATGAAACAGTAAGCTGACACCACCAGAATGATGAAAACATTAAGATGGGCAGCCAACAGGCCAGTGGACCTATGAAACAGTAAGCGCTCACAGCTCCAGAATGATGGAAACATTAAGATGGCAGCCAACAGGCCAGTGGACCTATGAAACAGTAAGCTGACACCACCAGAATGATGGAAACATTAAGATAGGCAGCCAACAGGCCAGTGGACCTATGAAACAGTAAGCTGACACCACCAGAATGATGGAAACATTAAGATGGGCAGCCAACAGGCCAGTGGACCTATGAAACAGTAAGCTGACACCACCAGAATGATGAAAACATTAAGATGGGCAGCCAACAGGCCAGTGGACCTATGAAACAGTAAGCGCTCACAGCTCCAGAATGATGGAAACATTAAGATGGCAGCCAACAGACCAGTGGACCTATGAAACAGTAAGCTGACACCACCAGAATGATGGAAACATTAAGATAGGCAGCCAACAGGCCAGTGGACCTATGAAACAGTAAGCTGACACACCACCAGAATGATGGAAACATTAAGATAGGCAGCCAACAGGCCAGTGGACCTATCAAACAGTAAGCTAACACCAGCAGAATGATGGAAACATTAAGATAGGCATTCAACAGGCCAGTGGACGTATGAAACAGTAAGCTGACACCACCAGAATGATGGAAACATGAAGATGGACAGCCAACAGACCAGTGGACGTATGAAACAGTAAGCTGACACCACCAGAATGATGGAAACATTAAGATGGGCAGCCAACAGGCCAGTGGACCTATGAAGCAGTAAGCTGTCACCACCAGAATGATGGAAACATGAAGATGGGCAGCCAACAGGCCAGTGGACCTATGAAACAGTAAGCTGACACCACCAGAATGATGGAAACATTAAGACGGACAGCCAGCAGGCCAGTGGACCTATGAAACAGTGAGCTGACACCAGCAGAATGATGGAAACATTAAGATGGACAGCCAACAGGCCAGTGGACCTATGAAACAGTAAGCTGACACCAGCAGAATGATGGAAACATTAAGATGGACAGCCAACAGACCAGTGGACCTATGAAACAGTAAGCTGACACCAGCAGAATGATGGAAACATTAAGATGGACAGCCAACAGACCAGTGGACCTATGAAACAGTATGCTGACACCACCAGAATGATGGAAACATTAAGATGGGCAGCCAACAAGCCAGTGGACCTATCAAACAGTAAGCTGACACCAGCAGAATGATGGAAACATTAAGATGGGCAGCCAACAGGCCAGTGGACCTATGAAACAGTAAGCTAACACCAGCAGAATGATGGAAACATTAAGACGGACAGCCAACAGGCCAGTGGACCTATGAAACAGTAAGCTGACACCAGCAGAATGATGGAAACATTAAGATGGACAGTCAACAGACCAGTGGACCTATGAAACAGTAAGCTGACACGACCAGAATGATGGAAACATTAAGATGGACAGCCAACAGGCCAGTGAACCTATGAAACAGTAAGCTGACACAACCAGAATGATGGAAACATTAAGTTGGGCAGCCAACAGGCCAGTGGATCTATGAAACAGTAAGCTGACACGACCAGAATGATGGAAACATTAAGATGGATCGCCAACAGGCCAGTGGATCTATGAAACAGTAAGCTGACACGACCAGAAGGATGGAAACATTAAGATGGACAGCCAACAGGCCAGTGGATCTATGAAACAGTAAGCTGACACGACCAGAATGATGGAAACATTAAGATGGACAGCCAGCAGGCCAGTGGACCTATGAAACAGTAAGCTGACACCAGCAGAATGATGGAAACATTAAGATGGACAGCCAACAGGCCAGTGGACCTATGAAACAGTAAGCTGACATCACCAGAATGATGGAAACGTTAAGATGGACAGCCAACAGGCCAGTGGACCTATGAAACAGTAAGCTGACACCACCAGAATGATGGAAACGTTAAGATGGGCAGCCAACAGGCCAGTGGACCTATGAAACAGTAAGCTGACATCACCAGAATGATGGAAACATTAAGATGGGCAGCCAACAGGCCAGTGGACCTATGAAACAGTAAGCTGACACCACCAGAATGATGGAAACGTTAAGATGGGCAGCCAACAGGCCAGTGGACCTATGAAACAGTAAGCTGACACCAGCAGAATGATGGAAACATTAAGATGGACAGTCAACAGACCAGTGGACCTATGAAACAGTAAGCTGACACCAGCAGAATGATGGAAACATTAAGATGGACAGCCAACAGACCAGGGACCTATGAAACAGTAAGCTGACACCACCAGAATGATGGAAACATTAAGATGGACAGCCAGCAGACCAGTGTTTAATGTTGTAGAGTGGGATTGAACTCGAGATATCAGATCTTCAGTTCACGGCACTGTCAAAAGAACAAACCATCACCTAGAAAGAAACTGTGCTGTAACCAACTGTCCGTTTCTGTCTGTCTGTCTCTCTGTATATGTATGTGTTTGTGTGGTTGTTTGTGTGTGTATGTGCAAGCAAGCAAGCAAGCAAACAAGCAAGCATGCAAGCAAGCACGTTAGCAAGCAAGCAAGCAGGCAAGCAGCAAAACAGACAGACAAACAAATAAACAAACAAATAAACAAACAAACAAACAAACAAACAACCCCCCCCCCCACAAAACCCGGACTGTCCTTCACTGGACACCAGAAGGAAGACAGCAGGGCAACATCACCTGGACTGCCCTTCACTGGACACCAGAAGGAAGACAGCTGGACAACATCACCTGGACTGCCCTTCACTGGACACCAGAAGGAAGACAGCAGGACAACATCACCCGGACTGCCCTTCACTGGACACCAGAAGGAAGACAGCAGGACAACATCACGCGGACTGCCCTTCACTGGACACCAGAAGGAAGACAGCAGGACAACATCACGCGGACTGCCCTTCACTGGACACCAGAAGGAAGACAGCAGGACAACATCACCTGGACTGCCCTTCACTGGACACCAGAAGGAAGACAGCAGGACAACATCACGCGGACTGCCCTTCACTGGACACCAGAAGGAAGACAGCAGGATAACATCACCAGGACTGCCCTTCACTGGACACCAGAAGGAAGACGGAAGAGAGGAAGACCCAACAACACCTGGTGCCATCAACGCCCTGAAACACACCTGGGCTACTGTACACAGACTGGACCAGAACAG
>JAPXFY010000030.1:1592399-1597399 GCA_030674185.1 Monoplex corrugatus
TGTCTGTCTCTTGTCTCTCCCTCTCCGTTTCTTTCTCTCTTCCCTCTGTCTCTCTTTCTTTCTCTCATTTCTATTCTCTCTTTCTTTCTCTATTTTTTGTTCTCTCTTTCTTTCTTTCTTTCTTTCTTTCTCTCTCTCTCTCTTATCTTCTCTTCATTTTCTTTCTTTCTGTCTTTCTTACTTTCTTTCTCTCTTTCTCTCTCTTTTCTGTTCAGTTCTCTCTCTCTCTCCTTCCCTCCCTCTCTGTCTGCCTGTTTTTCTTTCTGTCTGTCTGTCTGTCTGCCTGTCTGTCTGTCTGTCTGTCTGTCTCTCTCTCGGTTTCTTTCTCTCTTCTCTTTGTCTCTCTTTCTTTCTTTTTTTTCTCTCTTTTTTTCCTCTCTCTGTCTTTCTTAATCTCTCTCTCTTTTTTTATCTTCTCTCTCTCTCTCTCTCTCTCTCTCTCTCTCTCTCTCTCTCTCCTCTCTCTCTCTCTCTCTCTCCTCTTCATGTCGATTACAGCTTTCTTAAAAACAGGAGGGGGTCATGTGATTTTGGAGAAATAATTGATTTCATGGCTGGCAGTGCTGCCATCTGGTGTGATGTTTAAGAAACCCCGCAGTCTGGTTAGCTAGCCAATCATATTCAGTGATGGTGTCACGTGACGCCGGGCTGTTAGCCTGGTGTAAGGTCGTTATGTTTGAATGTGACGATCGATAGCCAAGGGAGTGAATTTGGAACGGGAGGGTGGTGGTTGTGTGGTGTTGGTGTTGGTTGTGGTGTTGGTGGTGTTGGTGGGTGTTGGTGGGTGGTGTTGGTGGGTGTTGTTGGTGTTGTTGGTAGTGTTGGTGGTGTTGGTAGTGTTGGTTGGTGGTGTTGGTTGGCGGTGTTGGTGTTGGTGGTGTTGGTGGGTGGTGTTGGTGTTGGTGTTGGTAGTGTTGGTGGTGTTGGTGGTGTTAGTGGTGTTGGTAGTGTTGGTGGTGTTGGTGGTGTTGGTAGTGTTGGTGGTGTTGGTGGTGTTGGTGGTGTTGGTGGTGTTGGTAGTCTCGCATTGACTATTGCAATTCACTCCTGTCCGGTCTTCCTGCCTCCACCACTCACATCCTACAGCGCATTCAAAACAATGCTGCACGCCTTGTACTCAAAAAGAAAAAAAGCTGACCACATATCTCCTCTCCTGGCACAACTTTACTGGCTCCCTGTATCAAAGCGCATACAGTACAAACTAGACACCATGTGCTACAAAAGCCTCAATAACGCAGCTCCCGATTACCTGTCAAGCCTACTTGAGATCTATGTTCCCTCACGTACCCTCCGCTCTGCCTCCGATCCTCTGACTTTTCGCTTTCCACGCACTAAGCTCAATACCTATGGTCCACGAGCCTTCTCTGTTTCTGGTCCGCTCTCCTGGAACAAACTTCCTCTCTCAGTCCGTCAGCAAACCTATTTTTGTCTCCTTCAAGTCCGCTCTCAAAACTCACCTTTTCTCCTCTGCATAAAATCCTGACCTCACTCAATCCCCTCTGCAGCCTGTCTCCACTCGGAGGGGAATCACATTGCAATATATAATTGTATATAATATGCTCTCTATAATTTTCCATTGTTTTTATTCTTTCTCCCCATTTATAGCCGTGTGTGTGTGTGTGTGTGTGTGTGTGTGTGTGTGTGTGTGTGTGTGTGTGTGTGTGTGTGTGTTGTATGTGCGTGGGTGCGTGTGTGTGTGTGCGTGCGTGCGTGTGTGTGCGTGCGTGCGTGTGTGTGTGTTTCAGCGCTTAGATTTGATTTTATCAAGATTTTGCACTATATAAATATTGTAATTATTATTATTATTATTAGTGTTGGTAGTGTTGGTGGTGTTGGTAGTGTTGGTGGTGTTGGTAGTGTTGGTGGTGTTGGTAGTGTTGGTAGTGTTGGTGGTGTTGGTGGTGTTGGTGGTGTTGGTGGTGTTGGTAGTGTTGGTGGTGTTGGTGTTGTTGGTGTTGTTGTTGGTGTTGTTGTTGTTGGTGTTGGTGTTGGTGTTGTTGGTGTTGTTGGTGTTGTTGTTGTTGGTAGTGTTGGTGGTGTTGGTGTTGTTGTTGGTGTTGTTGGTGTTGTTGTTGGTGGTGGTGTTGGTGTTAGTGGTGTTGGTAGTGTTGGTGGTGTTGGTAGCGTTGGTGGTGTTGGTAGTGTTGTTGGTGTTGTTGTTGTTGTTGTTGTTGTTGTTGTTGGTAGTGTTGGTGGTGTTGGTGTTGTTGGTGTTGTTGTTGTTGGTGTTGGTGGTGTTGGTGGTGTTGGTGTTGTTGTTGTTGGTAGTGTTGGTGGTGTTGGTGTTGTTGTTGTTGGTGGTGGTGGTGTTTGTGGTGTTGTTGTTGGTGGTGGTGGTGGTGGTGGTGGTGGTGTTAGTGGTGTTGGTAGTGTTGGTGGTGTTGGTAGTGTTGTTGTTGTTGTTGTTGTTGTTGGTAATGTTGGTGGTGTTGGTGGTGTTGGTGTTGGTGGTGTTGGTAGTGTTGGTGGTGTTGGTAGTGTTGGTGGTGTTGGTGGTGTTGTGTTGGTGGTGGTGGTGTTGGTAGTGTTGGTGGTGTTGGTGGTGTTGGTGGTGTGTTGGTGGTGTTGGTGGTGTTGATAGTGTTGGTGGTGTTGGTGGTGTTGGTAGTGTTGGTGGTGTTGGTAGTGTTGGTGGTGTTGGTAGTGTTGGTGGTGTTGGTAGTGTTGGTGGTGTTGGTAGTGTTGGTGGTGTTGATGGTGTTGGTGGTGTTAGTGGTGTTGTTGTTGTTGGTATTGTTGGTGGTGTTGGTAGTGTTGTGCTGTTGGTGGTGTTGGTAGTGTTGTGCTGTTGGTGCTGTTGGTGGTGTTGGCGGTGTTGGTGTTGGTGGTGTTGGTAGTGTTGGTGGTGTTGGTAGTGTGGTGGTGTTGGTGGTGTTAGTGGTGTTGGTGGTGTTAGTAGTGTTGTTGTTGTTGTTTGGTGTTGGTGGTGTTGGTAGTGTTGGTGGTGTTGGTAGTGTTGGTGTGTGTTGGTATTGTTGGAGGTGGTGTTGGTGGTGTTGGTGGTGTTAGTAGTGTTAGTAGTGTTGGTGGTGTTGGTGGTGTTGGTAGTGTTGGTGGTGTTGGTGGTGTTGGGTGGTGTGTTGGTGGTGTTGGTGGTGTTGGTGGTGTGGTTGTGTAGTGTTGGTGGTGTTGGTAGTGTTGGTGGTGTTGATGTGTTGGTGGTGTTGGTGGTGGTTGGTGTGTTGGTAGTGTTGGTGGTGTTGGTAGTGTTGGTGGTGTTGGTGGTGTGTGTTGGTGGTGTTGGTGGTGTTGGTTGGTGGTTTGGTAGTGTTGGTGGTGTTGGTAGTTGTTGGTGGTGTTGGTGTTGGTGTGTTGGTAGTTGGTGTGTTGGTGTTGTGGTGTGTGTTGTGTGTGTTTGGTGGTGTTGGTAGTGTTGGGTGTGGTTGGGGTGTTGTGGTGGTGTTGGTGGGTGGTTTGGAGGTTTTTGGTGTTGGTGGTGTTGGTGTGTGTTGGTGGTGTTGTGTAGTGTGGTGTGTGTTGGTGTGTTGGTGGTGTTGGTGGTGTGTGGTGTGGTGTTTTGGTGGTGTTGTGTGTTGGTTGGTGGTGTGTTGGTGGTGTGTGGTGTTGTTTGGTGGTGGGTGTGGTAGGTGTTGGTGGTGTTGGTGTGTTGGTTGGTGTTGGTATTGTTGGAGGTGGTGTTGGTGGTGTTGGTGGTGTTAGTAGTGTTGGTGGTGTTGGTGGTGTTGGTAGTGTTTGGTGGTGTTTGGGTGTTGGTGGTGTTAGTGGTGTTGGTAGTGTTGGTAGTGTTGGTGGTGTTGGTAATGTTGGTGGTGTTGATGGTGTTGGTAGTGGAGGATGAGAACTTGTGTTCTGTCTCTGTCTCTGTCTTTCTATCTGTCTGTCTTTACTGTGTCTCTGTCTGTCTGTCCGTCTGCTCTCTTTCTGTCTGCTCTCTCTCTTTCTCTCTTTCTCTCCTTCTGTCTGTCCTTTTGTCTGTCTCCCTCTGTCTGTCTGTCTGTCTCCCTCTGTCTCTCTCATTCTCTCCCTCTGTCTGTCTGTCTCTGTCTGTCTGTTTGTCTCTTCTCTCTCTCCCTTCTCTTTTTCTCTTTCTCTCTCTTCTATCTCTGTCTCTCTGTCTGTTTCTGTCTCTGTCTGTCTGTTTCTGTATCTCTCTGTATCTCTGTATCTCTGTATCTCTGTATCTCTCTCTCTCTCTCTCTCTCTCTCTCTCTCTCTCTCTCTCTCTCTCTCTTAGTGCTGGTTCATCGTCGAAGAATCACCGGAATGTATCCTGTTGGGAAAACCAGCTTCAAGGAGGATATGTCACACACACACACACACACACACACAACACACACACACACACACACACACACACACACACACACACACACACACACACACACACACATACACATACACACACATACACACACACATACAGAGAGAGAGAGAGAGACAGAAACAGAGACGAGACAGAGAGAGACAGAGACAACAGAGAGAGAGACAGACAACAGAGAGAGAGGCAGAGAGAGAGAGAGAGAGAGACATAGAGAGACAGAGAAGACAGAGAGAAAGAGGCAGAGAGAGAGAGACGGAGACAGAGAGGGAGACAGAGACAGAGAGAGAGAGAGACGGAGACAGAGACAGAGAGACAAACAGAAAGACAGAGAGACAGAGACAGAGAGACAGACACACAGACAGTGAGACAGAGAAACAGAGAGAGACAGAGACAGAAAGAGACAGAGAGAGAAAGAACAGAGAGAGAGAGAAGAGAGAGAGAGAGAGTGAGTGAGTGAGTGAGTGAGTGAGAGAGAGAGAGAAAGAGAGAGAGAGAAGAATGAGTCACACACACACACACACACACACACACACACACACACACACACACACACACACACACACACACACACACACACACACACACACACACACACACACGAACACACACGTACACGCATGCAAGCTCTCGATTACAATTTAATCTCTTAAGAGATGAACGAAGATTGTGCGTATGAGTGTGTGTGTGTGTGTGTGTGTGTGTGTGTGTGTGTGTGTGT
>JAPXFY010000030.1:1602399-1604899 GCA_030674185.1 Monoplex corrugatus
CTCTCTTATCCTCTCTCTTTCTCTCTCTCTTTCTCTCTTATTCTCATTCTTTCTCTCTCTCTGTCTTTCTCTCTCTCTCTTTCTCTCTTATTTTCTCTCTCTTTCTCTCTCTTTCTCTCTATATTCTCTCTCTTTTTTCTCCCTCTCTCCCTCCCTCTCTCTCTTATTTTCACTCTTTCTCTCTCTGTCTGTCTTCATCCGTCTCTCTTTTATACTGTCTCTCCTTCTCCATCCCCCTTTCTTACCGTCATTTTCCCTTTCTCTCTTCATTCTCTCTCTCTCCCTCTCTTCTCCCCACCCTCTCTCTCCTACTATTATTCTCTCTCTCTCTCTATTCTCTCTCTGTGTCTGAGTCTCTGTCTCTCTCTCCCCGTTTCTTTCTGTCTCCAACCTCTCTCTCTCTTTACTGTCTTTCCTTTTTCTATTCCTCATTCTCTCTTTTATTCTCATTTTACCTTTCTCTCTTCATTCTCTCTCTCTCTCTCTCTTCCTCTCTCTCTCTGTCTGTCTATCTGTTTCTCTCTCTCTATCTGTCTGTCTATCTGTTTCTCTCTCTCTTCCTCTCTCTCTGTCTGTCTATCTGTTTCTCTCTCTCTTCCTCTCTCTCTGTCTGTCTATCTGTTTCTCTCTCTCTTCCTCTCTCTCTGTCTGTCTATCTGTTTCTCTCTCTCTCTTCCTCTCTCTCTGTCTGTCTATCTGTTTCTCTCTTTCTCTCTCTCGCTCTCTCTCTCTCTCTCCCCCCTCTCTCTCTCTCCGTCTCTTCCTCTCACTTTCTTTCTCTACAATTGTTTCTCTCTCTCTCTCTCTCTGTCCCTCTCTGTCTCTCTGTTTCTCTCTCTGTGTCTGTCTACTTGTTTCTCTCTCTCTCTTCCTCTCTCTCTGTCTGTATGTCTGTTTCTCTCTCTCTCTGTTTCTCTCTGTCTATCTGTTTCTCTCTCTCTCGCTCTCTCTCTCTCTCTCTCTTCCTCTCTCTGTGTCTGTCTATCTGTTTCTCTCTTTCTCTCTCTCGCTCTCTCTCTCTCTCTCCCCCCCCTCTCTCTCTCCGTCTCTTCCTCTCATTTTCTTTCTCTACAATTGTCTCTCTCTCTCTCTGTGTCCCTCTCTGTCTCTCTGTTTCTCTCTCTTTGTCTGTCTGTCTGTTCGTCTCTCTCTCTCTGTCTCTGCTTGTCTCTGTCTGTCTCTCTGTATGTGTGTCACTGTCTCTCTCTTTCTCTGTCTCTCTTCTTCCCTTCACCGTGTCTCACATCACCAGATGGTCATCAGTAGTCAAAGACATTCACTCACCATAAAGAGCAAGTTGTATTGTTTTTATACCCAAAGTCACCGTCCAACTAATGACATGGCTTCCCCTCAAAAGTCATCCCATCAAAGCTGGTGTCATCAGACAACCCCCCATCCCCATTCCCCCACCTCACCCCATCCCACCCCCACAACCAACACAAGTTATGTTCCTCTTACAACCGCTCCCCTTCTCCACCACCCCTATCCCGCATCACCACCACCTCATCCCTCTAAATTTAAAACATAAAATAGATGGTTAAGCCATATTGTCGGTCTGGGTTTTTTTCTAACAGAACACTGGTGATGGTAGTGGCGTTGTTCTTAGAGGTAACACAGTGCTTTTACGTGTTCATATTGTTTGTTGTTGTTGTTGTTTTTATCAATATGTTTCTGATAAGTTCATGTCTTTTGCCGATTACCAGCCTCTGTCTGCACGACTCAATCTTTATGTGGAATAACAAAGTGTTTTTTGTATCAAACTAAATTCAACGATTTGAAAAACAAACAACAAAACAAACAACAAAACAAACAAACAAACAAAGCAACAATAATGATAATAATAATAAAAAAAAAAAAGCAACAACTCTCAAACACATACACACGCACACTCATACATACACATACACACATACACAAATACACACACATAGTCAACACATATACACACGCACACACACACGCCTACACGCCTGCATGCACGCACGTACACACACACACACACGCACACACACACACACACACACACACACACATACATACATACATACAGACAGACAGACGACACACACACACACACAAAAAAACACACAGACACACACATACATATATACAGACAGACGAGACACACACACACACACACACACACACACACACAAACACACACACACATACACATACACACACACAAACACACACACACATACATACATACATACATACATACATACATACATACAGACAGACAGACAGACGACACACACACACACACATACACACACACACACAAACAGACACACACAAACACACACACACACACACACACACACACACACAAAAACACACACACATACATACATACATACAGACAGACAGACAGACAGACCACACACACACACACACACACACACACACACACATCCAGTCAATATCAAACTACATCAGTTTAATCATAAACAGAACAGAAATGGCGTGTGTGTGTGTGGGTGTGTGTGTGGGGTGG
>JAPXFY010000030.1:1624899-1629899 GCA_030674185.1 Monoplex corrugatus
AGCCATGTCAGCGCCAGCTTGGGGTTTTTATGGTCGAGTGTCGTTATATGGTTTATATTTGTTGTTATATATTCTAACGTAGATAATCACCGCCTGTGTGTTCGTTTGATCTACTCGCCTCTGGTTTCCGTCAAGATTCCGACTGTCCAATAACCCTGAGGTTATAGTAGGGGGAGTGAGGTGGTAGTGACCTCAACAGTTCTCAGGGTAGGGGGAACCAGCATTAATGAGGGCCATGGTGCCCATCTCACTCTCCCTCCCTCTCCCTGCTTAACCTTTCCCCTAACTGTGAAAACAGTCAGGTAGCCATTGACAGCTGGCGACACTGAAGACAGACAGGTACCCGTTGACAGCTGGCTACATTGAAGACAGACAGGTACCCGTTGACAGCTGGCTACACTGAAGACAGTCAGGTACCCGTTGACAGCTGGCTACACTGAAGACAGTCAGGTACCCGTTGACAGCTGGCTACATTGAAGACAGACAGGTACCCGTTGACAGCTGGCTACACTGAAGACAGTCAGGTACCCGTTGACAGCTGGCTACACTGAAGACAGACAGGTACCCGTTGACAGCTGGCTACACTGAAGACAGTCAGGTACCCGTTGACAGCTGGCTACACTGAAGACAGTCAGGTACCCGTTGACAGCTGGCTACACTGAAGACAGTCAGGTACCCGTTGACAGCTGGCTACACTGAAGACAGTCAGGTACCCGTTGACAGCTGGCTACACTGAAGACAGACAGGTACCCGTTGATAGCTGGCTACACTGAAGACAGTCAGGTACCCGTTGACAGCTGGCTACACTGAAGACAGTCAGGTACCCATTGACAGCTGGCTACACTGAAGACAGACAGGTACCCATTGACAGCTGGCTACACTGAAGACAGACAGGTACCCGTTGATAGCTGGCTACACTGAAGACAGACAGGTACCCGTTGACAGCTGGCTACATTGAAGACAGACAGGTACCCGTTGACAGCTGGCTACACTGAAGACAGTCAGGTACCCATTGACAGCTGGCTACACTGAAGACAGTCAGGTACCCGTTGACAGCTGGCTACACTGAAGACAGACAGGTACCCGTTGACAGCTGGCTACACTGAAGACAGTCAGGTACCCGTTGACAGCTGGCTACACTGAAGACAGACAGGTACCCGTTGACAGCTGGCTACACTGAAGACAGTCAGGTACCCGTTGACAGCTGGCTACACTGAAGACAGTCAGGTACCCGTTGACAGCTGGCTACACTGAAGACAGTCAGGTACCCGTTGACAGCTGGCTACACTGAAGACAGTCAGGTACCCGTTGACAGCTGGCTACACTGAAGACAGACAGGTACCCGTTGATAGCTGGCTACACTGAAGACAGACAGGTACCCGTTGACAGCTGGCTACACTGAAGACAGTCAGGTACCCATTGACAGCTGGCTACACTGAAGACAGTCAGGTACCCATTGACAGCTGGCTACACTGAAGACAGACAGGTACCCATTGACAGCTGGCTACACTGAAGACAGACAGGTACCCGTTGATAGCTGGCTACACTGAAGACAGACAGGTACCCGTTGACAGCTGGCTACACTGAAGACAGGTACCCATTGACAGCTGGCTACACTGAAGACAGACAGGTACCCATTGACAGCTGGCTACACTGAAGACAGACAGGTACCCGTTGACAGCTGGCTACACTGAAGACAGACAGGTACCCATTGACAGCTGGCTACACTGAAGACAGTCAGGTACCCATTGACAGCTGGCTACACTGAAGACAGTCAGGTACCCATTGACAGCTGGCTACACTGAAGACAGACAGGTACCCATTGACAGCTGGCTACACTGAAGACAGACAGGTACCCGTTAACAGCTGGCTACACTGAAGGCCACACACACTTTATACAGTTCCACAGCGGGACGGGGTGGGGGTTGGGGGGGATAGCACCCGTGTAACCTCACGCAGGAGCAACAGCAACAACAACAACTACAACAACAACAACAACAACAACAACAGCAGCAAACAGCAGCAGCAGCAACAACAACAGTAGCAGTAACGGTAGCAACAACAACATTGTAACAATGTTGATATTAAAACTAATGATAATGATGACGGCGATGACGATGATGACAGTAACAACAACAGTAATAATGATGATAATGATGACGATGATGATGATGATGATGATGATAATAATAATAATAATAACAACAACAATAGCAGCGGCAACAACAGCATTAACAACAGTGGCGACAACAATAAAAGCACTTTCTCTGTCTGTCTGTCTGTCTGTCTGTCTGTCTGTCTGTCTGTCTGTCTGTCTTTCTCTCTCTGTCTTCATTCTCTCTCTGTCTCCATCCATCACTCTTCTCTTCCTGTCTAATTCTTTCTGTCCTGTTTTCTTCTCTTTTCTTTTTTCTCCCCCCCTTCCCCACTTACACACACACACACACATACACACACACACACATACACACACACATACACACACACACACACATACACACACACACACACTCAAACTCTCTCTCTCTCTCTCTCTCTCTCTCTCTCTCTCACACACACACACACAGTCACAAACTCACACTGGGTCACATATGTTTATAACAATGTACTGATATGATCTGTTGGTATCTGGTTTTACATTTATTTCCACTTTCCCACGTTCCCCTCCTTCCTCTGTCTGTCTGTCTGTGTGTGTGTGTGTGTGTGTGTGTGTGTGTGTGTGTGTGTGTGTGTCTGTCTGTCTCTGTCTCTTGTCTCTCTGTCTGTCTTTGTCTCTCTGTCTCTGTCTCTTCCTCTGTCTCTGTCTCTGCCTCTGTCTCCTCTCTTTGTTCTCTCTCTCTTTCTCTCTGTCTCTCTGTCTTTGTCTCTCTCTCTCTCTCGTGTGTGTGTGTATGTGTGAGTGTGTGTGTGTGAGAGAGAGAGAGAGAGATTGTGTGTAAATGTGTGTGTGCGTATGTGTGTGTGTGTGCGCGTATGTGTGTGTGTTGTGTGTGTGTGTGTGTGTGTGTGTGTGTGTGTGTGTGTGTGCGTGTAAAAATGCTCTGTTATGTCAATGACTCTTTCACGCCTTGGGTCCAGGTCTCCCTTGGTCTGCCTCTCGCTGTAAAGCCATATATATATATATATATTTATTGAGCCAACTGTTGAGGTTGCCTTGTGATTACATGACCAAATGACTTAATCCTTTGATTCCCGCACCCTGTCCACCAGCATCCTGCATTGTCAACCATGCCTAGCGAAGCAAAAACTTAACCCTTTGACTCCCTCACCCTGTCCACCAGCATCCTGCATTGTCAACCACGCTAGCAAAGCAAAAACCTAACCGTTTGACTCCCTCACCCTGTCCACCAGCATCCTGCATTGTCAACTATGCTGGCCAAGCAAAAACTTAACCCTTTGACTCCCGTACCCTGTCCACCAGCATCCTGCATTGCCAACCATGCTAGCAAAGCAAAAACGCAACACTGACTCCCTCGCCCTGTCCACCAGCTTCCTGTAGGTAGAAATGTTCTGTCAGAGTCACAACTACCAGAAACATATTCATATTCATATGCGATAACTGCTGACAGATTTGGGTGGAACGCATATGGAGATTTCCGAGCTCAGTGAATCTCTCTTGAACAAACTCCAAACTCTAAACTCCAAACTCTAAACTCCAAACTCCAAACTCTAAACTCTAAACTCTAAACTCCAAACTCCAAACTCCAAACTCCAAACTCCAAACTCCAAACTCTAAACTCTAAACTCCAAACTCCAAACTCTAAACTCTAAACTCTAAACTCTAAACTCTAAACTCTAAACTCCAAACTCCAAACTCCAAACTCTAAACTCTAAACTCTAAACTCCAAACTCCAAACTCTAAACTCTAAACTCTAAACTCTAAACTCTAAACTCTAAACTCCAAACTCCAAACTCCAAACTCTAAACTCTAAACTCTAAACTCTAAACTCTAAACTCCAAACTCTAAACTCTAAACTCCAAACTCCAAACTCCAAACTCTAAACTCAAACTCAAACTCCAAACTCCAAACTCTAAACTCTAAACTCTAAACTCTAAACTCCAAACTCCAAACTCTAAACTCTAAACTCTAAACTCCAAACTCTAAACTCTAAACTCTAAACTGTAAACTCTAAACTTCAAACTCTAAACTCTAAACTCTAAACTCCAAACTCCATATTTCACATTTTTTATTTTTGTCACAGTGGATTAATCATGTGAAACACGGGCTGTTCTTCCCTTTGAGAGGGCGTCGCCGCAATGAAGCGCCACCCAATTTTAAATTTTTACAAAGACCTCAGAAATGCAAGAAATGTAATTGGCCTTCAAGGTGAGGCACTTGTTATATTGGCAGATGTGATGCGTCTAGTGTGTCGGCTTCGGCCTGCACCGCTGTGCGAAAAGAAGAGCAGAAGGCGTAAGTCTCTTCCTGTCAGTACATAGCCTCTCCATCAGCAAGCCCTACGCTGTGCCTCCTCGTGGCGACAGGCGGTAACTGAGCACCTCACGGACTCAGGCTGAATCTCGTAGGACTCGGAAGAAGTCTGGCCCCCAGACGTGAGGCATGCAGGCCCACCGGCGTGTGGACACGCCCTGGTGCCCACGAACCAGATCCCCAAACTATGGGTAAATAGCTCCACTGCCTTGTGGATATCTCGGGAGAGAGTAAGGCTAAGGGAGTTAACCCTGAAAAAAAAATCGATCGAAGGCAAGGGGAAACCACCATCGTAGCTTTCCCCAGAAAAACCATGGACAGGAGAGAAGCTGGAGGGAAAGAGAGCACCAGGTAGACCCAGGGAGAGAATACTGGACGGACTTGCAGAGTGGCTGGGGATGAGGAGGGTGGAGGAGATGCTGGGGGCAACGAGAGATAGAGATGGTTGGAAGTCCATGGTCGCCAACGCCATGCGGCAGGGCACCTGATGATGATGATGATGATGATGGTGAGGCACCTGATGATGATGATGGTGGTGAGGCACCTGGGAAATCAAACCGCAATGTTT
>JAPXFY010000030.1:1652399-1654899 GCA_030674185.1 Monoplex corrugatus
AGTACAATGGAACTTTATAGTTTAGATGAGTTTAAGTACAGTACAACGGAACTTTATAACGGTTCTAGATGACTTTAAGTACAGTACAACTGGAACTTTATAACGTTCTAGATGACTTTAAGTACAGTACAACGGAACTTTATAACGATTCTAGATGACTTTAAGACAACAACTGGAACTTTATAACGTTCTAGATGATTTAAGTACAGTACAACTAGAACTTTATAACGATTCTAGATGACTTTAAGTACAACAAACTGGAACTTTATAACGATTCTAGATGACTTTAAGTACAGTACAACGGAACTTTATAACGATTCTAGATGACTTTAAGTACAAACAACTGGAACTTTATAACGATTCTAGATGACTTTAAGTACAACAAACTGGAACTTTATAACGATTCTAGATGACTTAAGTACAACACAACTGGAACTTTATAACGTTCTAGATGACTTTAAGTACATACAACTGGAACTTTATAACGATTCTAGATGACTTTAAGTACAGTACAACTGGAACTTTATAACGTTCTAGATGACTTTAAGTACAACAAACTGGAACTTTATAACGGTTCTAGATGACTTTAAGTACAGTACAACTGAACTTTATAACGATTCTAGATGACTTTAAGTACAGTCAACTGGAACTTTATAACGATTCTAGATGACTTTAAGTACAGTACAACTGGAACTTTATAACGGTTCTAGATGACTTTAAGTACAGTACAACTGAACTTTATAACGATTCTAGATGACTTTAAGTACATACAACTGGAACTTTATAACGGTTCTATATGACTTTAAGTACATCACAGGAACTTTATAACGGTCTAGAGACTTTAAGTATCACTAAACTTTATAACGATTCTAGATACTTTAAGTACAGTACAACGGAACTTTATAACGATTTCTAGATGACTTTAAGTACAGTACAACAGGAACTTTATAACGTTCTAGATGACTTTAAGTACATACAAAGGAACTTTATAACGATTCTAGATGACTTTAAGTACAGCTTAAGTCAACAAGGAACTTTATAACGATTTATTTTAAGTACTACACTGGAACTTTATAACTTCTAGATGATGATTTAAGTACATAACACTGATGACTTTAACACATTTAGATGACTTTATAACATCTGGAATTTAATAACGTTCTAGATACTTAGAACAAACTGATCTAATATTAAGACTAACAACTAACTTAAACGTTTAGATACT
The DNA here is from genome assembly GCA_030674185.1 of Monoplex corrugatus. Lineage (NCBI taxonomy): Eukaryota > Metazoa > Mollusca > Gastropoda > Littorinimorpha > Ranellidae > Monoplex > Monoplex corrugatus. The sequence continues at coordinate 1,653,625 of JAPXFY010000030.1, forward strand.
TTAGTACAACATGGAACTTTAATCTAGAGACTTTAAACAGTTATAACGGAACTTTATAAGTTTAGATACTAATAATATTAAACGATTTTAGATGATTTAAGTACAACACAATGGAACTTTATAACGTTCTAGATGACTTATACAGTACAACTGGAACTTTATAACGATTTAGATGACTTTAAGTTACAATAAATTGATACTTATAAGATCTAATGACTTTTAAGTACAAGAACTGGAACTTTATAACGATTCTAGATGACTTTAAGTACAACAACTGGAACTTTATACGATTCTAGATGACTTTAAGTACAATACAACTGGAACTTTATAACGGTTCTAGATGACTTTAAGTACAACACAACTGGAACTTTATAACGATTCTAGATGACTTTAAGTACAGTACAACTGGAACTTTATAACGATTCTAGATGACTTTAAGTACAGTACAACTGGAACTTTATAACGATTCTAGATGACTTTAAGTACAGTACAACTGGAACTTTATAACGATTCTAGATGACTTTAAGTACAGTACAACTGGAACTTTATAACGATTCTAGATGACTTTAAGTACAGTAGAACTGGAACTTTATAACGATTCTAGATGACTTTAAGTATCACTGGAACTTTATAACGGTTCTATATGACTTTAAGTACAGTACAACAGGAACTTTATAACGATTCTAGATGACTTTAAGTACAGTACAACTGGAACTTTATAACGATTCTAGATGACTTTAAGTACAGTACAACTGGAACTTTATAACGGTTCTAGATGACTTTAAGTACAACACAACCTGAACTTTATAACGGTTCTAGATGACTTTAAGTACAGTACAACTGGAACTTTTTAACGATTCTAGATGACTTTAAGTACAACACAACTGGAACTTTATAACGGTTCTAGATGACTTTAAGTATCACTGGAACTTTATAACGGTTCTGTATGACTTTAAGCACAACTGGAACATTATAACGGTTCCGGATGAGTTTAAGCACAGCTGTAAATTCATGGCGGTTCTTAAAATGTCTTTGAATGTTGCCAGGACACAGGTGTTACACAGCCCTCAGGGCACATATCACCTCGTAAGCTTTTCGTCCTCCGCCACATGGCAGGGTTTTGAAGTTTGCACTTTTGAAGTGAACTAATGAGGCACAGACTGGAGGAAGTGTTGTAAAAGTGGGGGTTGTGGGGTGGGGGGGAGGGGAGGGGGAGGGGGGTCACAGATTGTGGTGATTGTGGACATGTTTGTAACAGACTGTGGAGACTGGCAT
>JAPXFY010000030.1:1662399-1669899 GCA_030674185.1 Monoplex corrugatus
GAGCTGCCTTTGGATTTTGGCGTGCCTCAAGGCTCTGTTCTGGGTCCTGTGCTTTTCATATTGTATACTTCTCCTCTGACCCACCTTATTGACTCATATTCCATCCGTCATGAAATGTATGCGGACGATACCCAGCTCAATCATACTGATTCTCCTTCTAACTACGATCATCTAGTTCAGTCTCTTCAGAACTGCGTTTCTGAAGTAAAATCCTGGATGTATGAAAATCGACTTAAGTTGAATGATGACAAGACTGAAGCCCTTCGTGTTTCTCCATTGCCTGCAGATCTTTCTTCTCTGCCTTCCACTATTACTGTCGGTAATACCGCTATTGCTTTTTCTGATTGCGTTCGTGACCTCGGTTTTGTCTTTGACCATAATCTCTCCATGCACCAGCACATCATCAAAACATGTCAGGCTGCATACATCGAACTTAGACGCATTAATTCTATTAGACACTACCTTACATTAGACGCAACCAAGACGTTAGTTACTGCATGCATTCTGTCTAGGTTAGATTATTGCAATTCACTCCTTGCGGGTTGCCCTCAGAAACATCTCAAACATTTGCAACAAGTTCAGAACTCTGCAGCTAAACTCATCTTCAAGGCACGTAGGTCACAGCACTGCACACCCCTGTTTCAGACACTGCACTGGCTCCCGGTTGAACAAAGAATAAAATACAAGATTTGCTGCCTTTGTTATCACATCATTTCTGGAACTGCTCCTGACTATCTCTCTGAACTCTTGACTGTCTACGTACCTTCTCGATCACTCCGCTCTTCTGTGGATGACAAGAAGTTTCGTGTGCCAAAATATAACAGAGAAACTCACGGTGGTAGAGCCTTTGCAGTTTTTGCTGTTCAGACATGGAACTTGTTGCCTCAGTCCGTCCGCCACTCTAAAACTCTACCATCTTTCAAAACAAGTTTAAAAACTTACTTCTTTAAACAGTGTTTTTCCTGATTTTGGCTAGTGGGTTGATCCTGCTTGACATTCTGGATGAAATTGTGCACAATGGGGTGTATGCCAGTGTGTGTGTGTGTGTGTGTGTGTGTGTGTGTGTGTGTGTGTGTGTGTGTGTGTGTGTGTGTGTGTGTGGTGTGTGTGTGTGTGTGTGTGTGATGTGTGGCTGTGTGTGTGTGGGTGTTGTGTGTGTGTGTTTGAAAATGGGGGGAGAGGGGTGGGCGGGGAGGGGGTGAGAGGGAGAGAGATTATTTGGTGTGTCTGTGTGGTTGTTGATTTCCTGTGGATAGTTTTTGATGAGTTTGTTTGTATTGTAGCCTGTTATTTGGTTTATATATGTATGGTTTACTGATGTAAAGCGCTTTGAGGTTTCGGAAAGCGCTCTATAAATGCACTATTATTATTATTATTATTATTATATATGTATGCATGTATGTATATATGTATGTATATATGTATGTATGTATGTATGTAAGGTCTATGTATGTACGTGTTTATTTTGCTTTTACTTTTGTCATTGTTGTCATTAACATTGTTACGATGATGATGATCATCATCATCATCATTTTACTTCTTCTTCTCTTCGTCGTCCTTCTCCTTCTTCCTCCTCTTCTTCATCTCATTCTTTTTCTTCTCATTATTTTTATTATCGTCATCATTATTATGATTATTATCATGATGATCAATTACGGCTGGTTCAGTATTGTTTCCCTTTCGTCTCATTTTTCAGGGAGGTGGAAGGTGGCACAGCACTCCCGACCTGACCTTCTCTACAACAACCGGAAGCGGATATGAGCGCCGCTTTCTTCTTCAATGGCAAAAGAGCTACTTCCGTTGTCAGAGTTCAGCTTGACATGGCTAGAAACGAGGACAACTGAGTGCACTGGAGTTCTTAACATATGGCGAGACTGAGAGAGAGAGGGAGAGAGAGGGAGAGAGAGAGAGAGAGAGAGAGAGAGAGAGAGAGAGAAAGGAGATAAAAAAAAAGAGAGAGAGAGAGCAGACACAGACACAAAACAAACACACAGACACAAAATAAACACAGACAGAAACGCACACACACAAGGATAGCGAGAGAAGAAATCGACAATGTTGTGGAGGGAAGAATAGAAGGGAGGGAGAGAGAGCGAGAGAGAGAGACGGACAGACAGAGACAGACGGAACAGAGAACAGAGAGAGAGTCTCAGAGAGGCAGAGAGAGAGAGAGAGAGAGAGAGAGAGAGAGAGAGAGAGAGAAGCAGACAGACTAACACACAGCTGAATAGACGGAGAAAATGATAGACAGACAGACAGACATACAGGAGAAAAAGAAAGTGCGTGTATGTATGTAGACGTGCACGCACATACGATAATGATGCGTGACGTGTGCGTGCGTGCGAGTGCGCGTTTGTGTGAGTGCATCTGTGTGTATGTGTGCAGGTGTGTCCGTGTGCATGCATGTGTGTGTGTATGTGTGTGTGTCCGTGCGAAAGTTTGGTTCAACGTTTGAGTGTGTGTGCGTGTGAATGCATGCTTGTAAGCGTGTGCGCGAGTGTGTATATATGCACCCACACGCTGTGTGTATGTGCGTGTAAGTGTTTATGCGAGCGCACATATTACATATATATATATATATATATATATATATATATATATATATATATATATATAGGGACAGGCAGACAGACGTGTGTGTGTGTGTGTGTGTGTGTGTGTGTGTGTGTCTGTAAGTGTGCTTGTGCGAGCGCGTATATATATGTATATTATGTGTGTGTGTTTGTGCGAGCGCGTATATTATATATATATATATATATATAATATATATATATATATATATATATATATTATATATATATATATATATATGTGTGTGTGTGTGTGTGTGTGTGTGTGTGTGTGTTTGTGCAAGCGCGTATATTATGTATGTGTGTGAGTGTGTGTTTGTGCGAGCGCGTATATCATATATATATATATATGTGTGTGTGTGTGTGTGTTTGTGCAAGCGCGTATATTACATATATATATATATGTGTGTGTGTGTATGTTTGTGCAAGCGCGTATATTACATATATATATATGTGTGTGTGTGTGTGTGTTTGTGCAAGCGCGTATATTACATATATATATATGTGTGTGTGTGTGTGTGTTTGTGCAAGCGCGTATATTACATATATATATATGTGTGTGTGTGTGTGTGTTTGTGCAAGCGCGTATATTATATATATATATATATATATATGTGTCTGTGTGTGTGTGTGTGTGTGTGTTTGTGCGAGTGCGTATATTACATATATATATATATGTGTGTGTGTGTGTGTTTGTGCAAGCGCGTATATTATATATATATATATATATGTGTGTCTGTGTGTGTGTGTGTGTGTTTGTGCAAGCGCGTATATTACATATATATATATATGTGTGTGTGTGTGTGTGTTTGTGCAAGCGCGTATATTATATATATATATATATATATATATATATATGTGTGTCTGTGTGTGTGTGTGTGTGTGTGTTTGTGCAAGCGCGTATATTATATATATATATATATGTGTCTGTGTGTGTGTCTGTGTGTGTGTTTGTGCGAGTGCGTATATGTAATATGTGTCTGTGTCCTCAGCACCGTGCTGTATGGCAGCGAGGCGTGGACCACGCATGCTCATCAGGAGAAAAGGCTCAATACCTTCCACCTGAGAAGCCTACGGCGCATACTTGGCATTTCCTGGCAAGACAAGGTGACCAACACCGAAGTCCTAACCTGCGCTGGCCTCCCAACCATGCATACCATGCTGAGACAGCGTCGTAATATACGCGCTTGCACAAACACACACACACACACACACATATATATATATATGATATACGCGCTCGCACGTGGTTGGGCCACGTTCGCCGCATGGAAGATGGTCGCATCCCAAAAGACCTCCTTTATGGTGAGCTTGCCACAGGGCAGAGAAACATTGGCCGCCCACAGCTGAGATACAAAGACGTTTGCAAGCGTGACATGAAGGCGCTTGAGATCAACACTGAGTCCTGGGAGGACCTCGCAGACGACCGCAACAGCTGGAGAACTACTCTCAAGAAACAGCTGCGGATTGGTGAGGACAAACTGTCAGCTGCTGCAGCAGAAAAGCGAGTTCGCAGAAAAGGGATGGCAGCCAACAGACCAGCATCAGCATACACATGCGACCGCTGCGACAGAGACTGCCTCTCTCGCATTGGTCTCTACAGCCACAGGCGACGCTGCTTGGACCAAGCAGACAGCCCATCTAGACATTAGAACGGATGTACTTTGTCCATGGTCAGTCATGACCGAAGGAGGCCTACTATACTATATATATATATATATATATATATATATATATATATATATATGTGTGTGTGTGTGTGTGTGTGTGTGTGTGTGTGTGTGTGTTTGTTTGTGCGATCGCGTATATTATACATATGTGTGTGTGTGTGTGTGTGTGTGTGTGTGTGTGTGTGTGTGTGTGTGTGTGTGTGTGTGTGTGTGTGTGCGAGCGCGTATATTATACATATGTGTGTGTGTGTGTGTGTGTGTGTGTGTGTGTGTGTGTGTGTGTGTGTGTGTGTGTGTGTGTTTGTGCAAGCGCGTATATTATGTATGTGTGTGAGTGTGTGTGAGCAGAAGCTCTCAAGACAGACGTAGAGACAACAGCCGACCTTCTACTACCGCTTTTTGAGAAGATCTGGGAACAGGAAAAAAGTACCAATAGATTGGAAAGACGGACACATCATCAAACTGCCCAAAAAGGGAGACCTCAGCATCTGCGAGAACTACAGAGGCATCACACTCCTATCAGTGCCAGGAAAAGTGTTCAACAGGATTCTGTTGGAGAGGATGAGGGACGCAGTGGACGTCAGGCTCCGAGACCACCAGGCAGGCTTCAGGCAGGACAGATCCTGCACAGACCAGATTGTCACGCTACGCATCATCGTCGAGCAGTCCCTGGAGTGGAACTCCTCATTGTACATCAACTTTGTAGACTTCCTCAAGGCTTTTGACAGTCTGCACCGTGACACCCTGTGGCAACTCCTCCGACACTATGGAATCCCAGCCAAACTGACACGAATCATCAAAGAGTCATATGAAGGGATGGCATGTCGGGTCGTTCACGGAGGCCAGCTGACGCGTCGCTTTGATGTAAGGACCGGCGTACGTCAAGGATGCCTGCTGTCACCATTCCTGTTCCTCCTCGCCATCGATTGGGTGATGAGACGGACAACAGATGGACAGAGGAATGGCATCCAGTGGACCCTATGGACTCAGTTGGACGATTTGGACTTTGCTGATGACCTCGCTCTGCTCTCCCACAAACAGCAACAGATGCAGAACAAGACTTCAAGCCTGGCCTCCCATGCGTCCCAAGTCGGCCTTCACATCCACCCCAACAAGACCAAAATTCTGAAAATCAATGCTTCCAGCACAGAGGCAGTGAAGTTGGGAGACAACAACCTGGAGGAGGTCGAGACCTTCACTTACCTTGGGAGTGTAGTCAATCAGCAGGGAGGAACAGATGCAGACGTGAAGACCCGCATCGGAAAGGCAAGAGCATCCTTCTTGGCCCTCAAGAACATCTGGCGATCCCACATGATCACACCCCGCACTAAAATCCGCCTGTTCAACTCAAACATCAAATCAGTTCTTTTGTATGGAGCAGAAACGTGGAGAACAACTAAGACCACTACTAGAAGAGTCCAGACATTCATAAACTCGTGCCTACGCAAGATACTGAAGATCCACTGGCCAGTTACCATCAGTAACACAGACCTCTGGCAGAGAACTAACCAAGTGCCAGTGGAAGAAGAAATCAGAAGAAGGAGATGGCGATGGATAGGGCACACCCTGAGGAAACCATCAACCAACATCACCCGCCAGGCCCTGACCTGGAACCCTCAAGGGAAGAGAAAGAGAGGCCGACCAAAAAACACCTGGAGAAGAGAACTGAAGGCGGACGCCAAGCAGACCGGCTACTCCTGGCGAGAACTTGAGCAAATAGCCCAGGATCGTGGACGATGGCGGGCGGTTGTGGATGGCCTATGCCCCTCCTGGGGCTCAAGGCCTAAGTAAGTAAGTAAGTAAGTGTGTGTGTGTGCGTTTGTGCAAGCGCGTATATTATATATATATATACATATATATATATATATATATGTGAGTGTGTATTTGTGCGTATATTATACATATGTGTGTGTGTGTGTTTGTTCGAGCGCGTATATTATACATATGTGTGTGTGTGTGTGTGTTTGTTCGAGCGCGTATATTATACATATGTGTGTGTGTGTGTGTGTTTGTGCGAGCGCGTATATTAAACCATAGTGCCAAGGACATCCACGCTGACGGTTCTGATGCGGATTTTGCACAAGCTCTTAACGCCAAACGTGGAAAACTCAATTTGCCGCCTGCCGGTGCAAAAGAACAATGGGAGAAATTAGATGAGGAACTTGTCCTTAAGCTGAATGCGCTAATAGGGAACAGTACGCTGGAACACAAACTTGACACATACGGAGACATCATATACTCTATCTGCAGGGACACTTATGGAGTGAAGCAGCCAAAGACAAAAACGCCTCCCCAGAAATCCAGAAGACAGCAACAGATGGAGAGCATCCGGAGGGAGAAAAGGAAGCTTAAAAAGCGAATGAAAACTGCCTCAGAATTCGAGAAGCAAGGGCTCCTGGAACTCTGGAAAGATCTGAAGGCCAAACACAATGCTCTCAGCAAAGTGGAATCAGCAAGGCGAAGAAAGAGCAAAAAGAAGAAGACTCAAGATCGTTTCTTCAAAGATCCCTTTGACTTTGCAAGAAAGCTGTTTGAACAACCCAAATCAGGGACTCTCACAGTGGGCAAGGAAACCCTAGAGCAGCATCTCAGGGAAACATATTCCGATTCTCAGCGCGAGGCACCACTTGAAATCCAAAATCTGGTTTGGCCTGCAGCGCCAGAAGGAAAATTCAATAACAAACCACCAACACTGGATGAAGTGAAGAACGTAGTAAAGAAAGCCAGAGCCAAGTCAGCACCTGGACCAAACGGAATACCATACCTGCTCTACAAGAAATGCCCAAAAGTGCTCGAGTGGCTCCACAAGATGATTCGATCAGCATGGAGGAACCAGAAGATCAGCGACCAATGGATGAGAGCTGAAGGAGTGTACATTCCGAAGGAGCAGAACTCCAGCAGCATCAATCAGTTCAGGCCAATATCACTTCTGAACGTCGAGGGGAAAATCTTCTTCTCTGTTATGGCAGCAAGATTGACAAAATACCTGACTGAAAACAAGTATCTGGATATGTCAGTCCAAAAGGGAGGCATACCAGGAATGCCTGGATGCTTGGAACATGCCACGTTGATTTGGGATGCCATCCAAAAAGCAAGAACAGAGAAGAGAGACATTGACGTAGTTTGGCTTGATCTGGCGAATGCATATGGATCAGTTCCACACGATATGATCCAGCTGGCTCTTGAAATGTATCACATCCCAGAAAACATCCGAACAATGCTGAGGAAGTATTTCCAAGGGTTCTCAATGCGGTTCTCTA
>JAPXFY010000030.1:1674899-1792399 GCA_030674185.1 Monoplex corrugatus
AGCCTGGATGCATGCTTCACAGCGCCGATGCATCGACCCCACAAGGGTACGGAGTGTGTCCTGAGGGATGGCCGCCCACTCGATCTGCAGGATGTCGACCAGCCTGGCCAGGGTGCCCGGTGGGGGGTGGTTGTCCCTGATGCGCCTCCCGAGCACATCCCAGAGGTGTTCAATTGGGTTCAGGTCAGGTGAGCACGCTGGCCAGGCCATACGGACGACTTCATGCTGCTCCAGGAAGTCGGTCACAAGGCGTGCTCGATGCGCAGATGCATTGTTATCCTGGAAGATGGCGCCTTGACCAAGGTCCACAAGCGCAGGCAGTGCCACGGCCGCCAGAACCTCGTCCCGGTACCGGACCCCGTTCAGGATGCCGTCAATGGGGAGCAGGGGGGTCCAGGTACCACGGCTCATGCCACCCCACACCATCACCGACCCGCCGCCGTACCGGTTATGCTCTTGGACAGTGGCGTCAGCGAACCTCTCCCCTTGACGTCGCCACACCCGAGCCCGGCCATCGTTAAAGGTCAGGGTGAACCTGGACTCATCCGAAAACAAGACCCGGGCCCACTGTTGCCTTGTCCAGGTCACGTGCTCCCTGGCCCAGGTCATGCGGCGCACTCTGTTGACCGGTGACAGCACGGGTCGGACGGCCGGTCTCCGTGACCTCAAGTTTGCCTCATGTAGCCGTCTTCTCACCGTGCTGCAGCTGATGTTAGCACCTGTTGCGTCCCTCAGCTGACCCCTCAAGGTCACCGCAATGGATGCCCTTTCCCTCAGGACGGAGAGGGCAAGGTAGCGGTCTTGCTGTCTTGTCGTTACTCTGGGTCGACCCGTGTGACGCCTTTCCTGGACTGCTCCAGTCTCATTGAAGCGCTCCAGCAGTCTCTGGATTGTGGAATGCGACACTTCAAGTCGTCTAGCAACTTCCCGCTGCGCTAGGCCTTCATCAAGCAGAGCGAGGGCTCTCCCCGCTGCTCATCCGTCATCCGTCGTCTTGCAAGCATGGTTAAAACGAACCAAGAACGGGTCCTTTTTATCCTCGTCTGCGGGCAACTTTGGCTGGAGTAGTGTTCAAAAAGGGCTTGCCTTGCACGTGCAAAGCGAATTTTGTCGCTACCTTGCCTGCGTCGTCAGAGAGACCCTGCTGAAGATTCGACAATTTCGTGTGGAAATTGTCTTCCTTGGGCCGCCCATTGCAAATCGGCAAATCCCCAAACACGTGCCAAAAGGAAACTGCAATGTTGTCTGAGCTCTTATCCATTCAGTTACGGCAACGAATTGGAGAAAAGAGTAAGAGAAAATAGGTTATTTCTCCTTTCAAAAATTGACTCAAAAACGTTCCTGGCCCTTCAATAATGACGTGTAGTATATATATATATGTGTGTGTGTGTGTGTGTTTGTGCGAGTGCGTATATTATATATATATATATATATATATATATGTGTGTGTGTTTGTGCGAGTGCGTATATTATATATATATATATGTGGTGTGTGTGTGTGTGCGAGTGCGTATACATGTATTATATATATATATGTGTGTGTGTGTTTGTGCGAGCGCGTATATTATATATATATGTGTGTGTGTGTGTGTGTTTGTGCGAGTGCGTATATTATATATATATATGTGTGTGTGTGTGTGTGTTTGTGCGAGTGCGTATATTATATATATATATATATATATATATGTGTGTGTGTGTGTGTGCGTATATTATGTGTGTGTGTGTGTGTTTGTGCGAGTGCGTATATTATATATATATATATGTGTGTGTGTGTGTGTTTGTGCGAGTGCGTATATTATATATATATATATATATGTGTGTGCGTGTGTGTGTGTGTTTGTGCGAGTGCGTATATTATATATATATATGTGTGTGTGTGTGTGTTTGTGCGAGTACGTATATTATATTTATATATATATATATATATATATATATGTGTGTGTGTGTGCGTGTGTGTGTTTGTGCGAGTGCGTATATTATATATATGTGTGCGTGTGTTTGTGCGAGTGCGTATATTATATATATATATATATGTGTGTGTGTGTGTGTTTGTGCGAGTGCGTATATTATATATATATATATAATATATATATATATCTATATGTGTGTGTGTGTGTTTGTGCGAGTACGTATATTATATATATATATATGTGTGTGTGTGTGTGTGTTTGTGCGAGTGCGTATATTATATATATATATATATATATATATATGTGTGTGTGTGTGCGTGTGTGTGTTTGTGCGAGTGCGTTATTATATATATATATATATATATACACGTGTGTGTGTGTGTGTGTGTTTGTACGAGTGCGTATATTAAATAGGCCTATATATATGTGTGTGTGTTTGTGCGATCGTGTATATTATACATATGTGCGTGTGTGTTTGTGCGAGCGCGTATATTATATAAATATATATATGTGTGTGCGTGTGTGTGTGCGTGTGCGCGCGCGTATATTATATGTGTGTGTGTGTGTGTGCGAGCGCATATATTATATATATATGTGTGTGTTTGTGCGAGCGCGTATATTATATATGTGTGTGTGTGTGTTTGTACGAGCGCGTATATTAATATATATATATGTGTGTGTGCGTGTGCGAGCGCGTATATTATATATGTATGTGTGTGTGTGTTTGTGCGAGCGCGTATATTATATATGTACGTGTGTGTTTGTACGAGCGCGTATATTATATCTATATATATGTGTGTGTGTGTGCGAGCGCGTATATTTTATATATATATGTGTGTGTGTGTGTTATTTGTGCGAGCGCGTATATTATATGTGTGTGTGTGTGTGTGTGTGTGTGTGTGTGTGTGTGTATGTGCGAGCGCGTATATCATATATATGTATGTATGTGTGTGTGTGTGTGTTTGTGCGAGCGCGTATATTATATATGTGCGCGTTTGTGCGAGCGCGTATATTATATATATACGGGTTTGTGCGTGCGTGTATATTATACATATGTGTGCGTGTGTTTGTGCGAGCGCGTATATTATATATATATGTGTTTGTGCGAGCGCGTATATCATATATATATATATGTGTGCGTGTATGTGTTTGTGCGAGCGCGCATATTATATATGTACTTATGTGTGTGCGCGTATTTGTGCGAGCGCGTATATTATATACATTTATGTGCGTGCGTGTGTGTGTTTGTGCGAGTGCGTATATTATATAGGCCTATATATATGTGTGTGTGTTTGTGCTAGCGCGTATATTATACATATGTGCGTGTGTGTGTGTGTTTGTGCGAGCGCGTATATTATATACATATATATATATATATATATGTGTGTGCGCGCGCGCGTATAATATGTGTGTGTGTGTGTGCGCGCGCGCGAGCGCGTATATTATATATATGCGAGTCTGTGTGTGCGAGCGCGTATATTATATATATACTCCTAATCATAATTTAAGGGCCACTTCTTCCTTCCTCTCTAATTTTAAGTTGAAATAATTGACAATGTTTAGAATTGATTCTATGTTTTATTTCATCATTTCCACACCTGTTTTGGAAAAAGAAATTAGCACAATGACCCATTAGTGAACAGCACATGCATTTAAAGGAACATCCCCCCCTTTTCAAAAAACAGAAAGTGTCAGATTTGGCCAATCTGTTTTCAATATCGCGTGTGTCCGCCCCGAGCCTGGATGCATGCTTCACAGCGCCGATGCATCGACCCCACAAGGGTACGGAGTGTGTCCTGAGGGATGGCCGCCCACTCGATCTGCAGGATGTCGACCAGCCTGGCCAGGGTGCCCGGTGGGGGGTGGTTGTCCCTGATGCGCCTCCCGAGCACATCCCAGAGGTGTTCAATTGGGTTCAGGTCAGGTGAGCACGCTGGCCAGGCCATACGGACGACTTCATGCTGCTCCAGGAAGTCGGTCACAAGGCGTGCTCGATGCGCAGGTGCATTGTCGTCCTGGAAGATGGCGCCTTGACCAAGGTCCACAAGCGCAGGCAGTGCCACGGCCGCCAGAACCTCGTCCCGGTACCGGACCCCGTTCAGGATGCCGTCAATGGGGAGCAGGGGGGTCCGGGTACCACGGCTCATGCCACCCCACACCATCACCGACCCGCCGCCGTACCGGTTATGCTCTTGGACAGTGGCGTCAGCGAACCTCTCCCCTTGACGTCGCCACACCCGAGCCCGGCCATCGTTAAAGGTCAGGGTGAACCTGGACTCATCCGAAAACAAGACCCGGGCCCACTGTTGCCTTGTCCAGGTCACGTGCTCCCTGGCCCAGGTCATGCGGCGCACTCTGTTGACCGGTGACAGCACGGGTCGGACGGCCGGTCTCCGTGACCTCAAGTTTGCCTCATGTAGCCGTCTTCTCACCGTGCTGCAGCTGATGTTAGCACCTGTTGCGTCCCTCAGCTGACCCCTCAAGGTCACCGCAGTGGATGCCCTTTCCCTCAGGACGGAGAGGGCAAGGTAGCGGTCTTGCTGTCTTGTCGTTACTCTGGGTCGACCCGTGTGACGCCTTTCCTGGACTGCTCCAGTCTCATTGAAGCGCTCCAGCAGTCTCTGGATTGTGGAATGCGACACTTCAAGTCGTCTAGCAACTTCCCGCTGCGCTAGGCCTTCATCAAGCAGAGCGAGGGCTCTCCCCCGCTGCTCATCCGTCATCCGTCGTCTTGCAAGCATGGTTAAAACGAACCAAGAACGGGTCCTTTTTATCCTCGTCTGCGGGCAACTTTGGCTGGAGTATTGTTCAAAAAGGGCTTGCCTTGCACGTGCAAAGCGAATTTTGTCGCTACCTTGCCTGCGTCGTCAGAGAGACCCTGCTGAAGATTCGACAATTTCGTGTGGAAATTGTCTTCCTTGGGCCACCCATTGCAAATCGGCAAATCCCCAAACACGTGCCAAAAGGAAACTGCAATGTTGTCTGAGCTCTTATCCATTCAGTTACGGCAACGAATTGGAGAAAAGAGTAAGAGAAAATAGGTTATTTCTCCTTTCAAAAATTGACTCAAAAACGTTCCTGGCCCTTCAATAATGACGTGTAGTATATATATGCGTGTGTGCGTTTGTACGAGCGCGTATATTATATATATATATATGTGTGTGTGTGTGTGTGTGCGTGCGAGCGCGTATATTATATATATATGTGTGTGTGTGTGTATTTGTGCGAGCGCGTATATTATGTGTTTGTGCGAGCGAGTATATTATATATATATTTATATGTGTGCGTGTGTTTGTGCGAGCGAGTACATTTTATATATATATATATGTGTGTGTGTGCGCGAGCGCTTATATTATATTATATATATATGTGTGCGTTTGTGCGAGCGCGTATATTATATATGTACGGGTTTGTGCGTGCGTGTATATTATATATGTGTGTGTGTTTGTGCGAGCGCGTATATTATATATATATGTTTGTGCTTGCGTGTATATTATATATATATATATGTGTGTGTGTGTGTGTTTGTGCGTATATCATATATATATGTGTGCGTGTGTTTGTGCGAGCGCGCATATATGTACATGTGTGTGTGTGTGAGAGCGCGCATATTATATATATATGTACATATGTGTGCGCGTATATTATATATGTGTACATGTGTGCGCGTGTGCGTATGTTATGTTTTCGAGCGCGTATATATATATATATATATGTATATGTATGTATATATATAGGCCTACATATGTATATTATATACATGTGTGCGCGCGCGCGCGCGCGTGTGTATATATACACACATGCGCATGTGTTCGTGTGTATAAATGTGCATGCGTGTATGTACGTGCGTATACATGTTCGTGTGTATGCGTTTGAATAAAATCTTTCTCCATTTCGTCCTATCTGTATGTTTGCCTGCTTGCCTCCCCCACCTCTCTCTTTCTATATGTATCTGTATACGATTGCGTAATGCATGTGTTTGTGAGTGTGCATGTATGTATGCGTGTGTGCGCGTACGCTCGCACGAGCGTTTTCATCCACGTCATGGTGACCCATAAACCCCCTCCTTCACTCCATTTCGTAAAGTGTCTTGGTTAACCGGTGCCATATTCTACGTTTCCCCGAGACAAGTACAAATACTTCGTCTTTCTTCACCCCTCAACCCCACCATTGTGCCTCTGCCCCCCTCTCCCTCCCCTTGATTCTTTACCCCTCCTCCCCTCACAGATGACTCATACTGTCTGTAGGACGTTTTGTGTGAGTGGCCATTTTCTAGGCGTGTTATTATTAGTAATAATTGTTAGCAGAGGAATTTGTTGATTTTGACGTACGAGTAAAATGGTATGTTAAGTGTGTGTGTGCGCGCGCGCGCGCGTATGTGTTGTGTGTATGTAGGCCTACGTGTGTGTGCGCGTACGCGTATTTGTGCGTTCGTGTATTTGTGTGTGTGTGTGTGCACGTTTCTCTGTATATCATTTGTAAATGTTTTCTACTTCATAATAATTATGTCTCTTGTCTCTTTACGCGTCTCGTTTTCTGTTTCCGTCGATGCAACCAAGTGAAAATGTGAAAGAGATACACGAACTGATACAAATGAATGAGAGAGAGAGAGAGAGAGAGAGAGAGAGAGAGAGAGAGAGAGAGAGAGGAGAGAGAGAGAGAGAGAGAGAGAGAGAGAAAGAGGGAGTGTCCGTCTCATTTCTCTCTCAATGAAAATGTGAAGGAGATAACACCAACCGATACAAATGAATATGAGAGAGAGAGAGAGAGAGAGACACACACAGAGAGAGACAGAGTGTGTGTCAGTCTCCACATTTCTCTCTCAATGAAAATGTGAAAGAGATAACACCAACTGATAGAAATGAAAGAGAGAGAGAGACAGAGAGAGAGAGAGAGAGAGAGAGACAGAGAGGGAGAGAGAGAGCGCGAGAGAGAGAGTCCGTCTCCTCATTTCTTTCTCAAACACACACACACACGCATACACACAAACGTGCGAGTCGTACTGTGTTTACAATGTTTATTATTAACCCTTTGACTCCTGAACAGTGTCCATCAGCATAATGCAGTCTTTCATGATAGAAAACCCAAAACGTAATCCTCCGACTCCCTCACCCTACTCACCAGCATCCTGCAGGAAGTTTGTGGATAGGGTGAGGGAGTCAAAGGGTTATGTTTTTGCTGTTGGTGGATAGGGTGAGGGAGTCAAAGGGTTGTTTTTGCTGTTGGTGGATAGGGTGAGGGAGTCAAAGGGTTATGTTTTTGCTGTTGGTGGATAGGGTGAGGGAATCAAAGGGTTATGTTTTTGCTGTTGGTGGATAGGGTGAGGGAGTCAAAGGGTTGTTTTTGCTGTTGGTGGATAGGGTGCAGGAGTCAAAGGGTTAAGTTTTTGCTGTTGGTGGATAGGGTGAGGGAGTCAAAGGGTTGTTTTTGCTGTTGGTGGATAGGGTGAGGGAGTCAAAGGGTTAAGTTTTTGCTGTTGTTGGATAGGGTGAGGGAGTCAAAGGGTTATGTTTTTTGCTGTTGGTGGATAGGGTGTAGGAGTCAAAGGGTTAGGTTCAACTCATTCCGATTCTGTTATGGTCCTTGAAGTTGTGCAAGTTTTATTGTTCTGTGGGACGAGTTACACACTTTGTTCATCATCATCAGGTGCCCTGCCACATGGCGTTGGCGACCATGGACTTCCAACCATCTCTCTCGTTGCCCCCAGCATCTCCCCACCCTCCTCATCCTCAGCCACTCTGCAAGTCCGTCCAGCATTCTCTCCCTGGTGCTCCCTTTCCCTCCAGCTTTCCCGTTGTGACCAGGTGCTCCAAATCCCCCTTCCTCATAAAATGGCCTATACGTGTTGCTCGTCTTTTCCTAATTTTCCTTATGACTCACTTTGTTACCTCTTGTTATTAAATTACGTCAGATTATTGTAGTGAATCACATCCATTGATAGTGCAGGCCTTTATCTTCTCTGTACTTGTTCACACTCATTTAACTCTGTTATAAATGTGGAATGATTCTCATAATTATCTGTATGGCCTGTCGTTCCTCACCCTGTCCGATTCATGCGCACGCACACACACAAACACTTAAGTGGACTATCAAAAAAGTGTATGTGTGTGTGTGTGTGTGTGCGCGCGCACGCGCGCCGGTATGTAGAGTATGTGTGTGTGCGCGTGCGTGAACGTTTTGTGTGCATTGTGGTGTGGTGTGGTATATGTGTGTGCTTGTGTATGTGTGCACACGTGTTTCTGTATGTGTGCAAGTGTTTGCGAGCGTCTGTGTGTGTATGCGTGTGTGTGTGTGCGCGCGCTTGTGTTCGTGTATGCGTGTACATTGTGTGTACATGTACGTGTATGTGTGTGTGTACATGTGCGTGTATGTGTGTACATGTGTGTGTACAGTGTGTACATGTGTGTGTACATTGTGTGCGTGTGTGTACATGTGCATGTGTGTGTACATTGTGTGTTTGTACATGTGTTTACGTGTGTGTGTGTATGCTGATGAGTGTGCTATAATGTACGAGATAGAAAAATGATGAAGAAGACGAGAGAGAGAGAGTGTGTGTATGTAAGTGTATGTATGTGTGTGTGTGTATGTGTGTGTGTAAGACGGGGTTGGGTTTCCAGAGGGATAGAGGAAGTAATTAAGATGGGCTGATTGGTTCTTTGATAGAGCCGTGGACACAAGGTCTGATATCTCGAGTTCAATCCTAGCCCACAACATTAAAAACTGGCCTGTTGGCTGTCCATCGTAATGTTTCCATCATTCTGGTGGTGTCAGCTTACTGTTTCATAGGTCCACTGGTCTGTTGGCTGCCCATCTCAATGTTTCCATCATTCTGGTGGTGTCAGCTTACTGTTTCATAGGTCCACTGGCCTGTTGGCTGTCCATCGTAATGTTTCCATCATTCTGGTGGTGTCAGCTTACTGTTTCATAGGTCCACTGGCCTGTTGGCTGTCCATCGTAATGTTTCCATCATTCTGCTGGTGTCAGCTTACTGTTTCATAGGTCTACTGGCCTGTTGGCTGCCCATCTCAATGTTTCCATCATTCTGGTGGTGTCAGCTTACTGTTTCATAGATCCACTGGCCTGTTGGCTGTCCATCTTAATGTTTCCGTCATTCTGGTGGTGTCAGCTTACTGTTTCATAGGTCCACTGGCCTGTTGGCTGTCCATCTTAATGTTTCCATCATTCTGGTGGTGTCAGCTTACTGTTTCATAGGTCCACTGGTCTGTTGGCTGCCCATCTCAATGTTTCCATCATTCTGGTGGTGTCAGCTTACTGTTTCATAGATCCACTGGCCTGTTGGCTGTCCATCTTAATGTTTCCGTCATTCTGGTGGTGTCAGCTTACTGTTTCATAGGTCCACTGGCCTGTTGGCTGTCCATCTTAATGTTTCCATCATTCTGGTGGTGTCAGCTTACTGTTTCATAGGTCCACTGGTCTGTTGGCTGCCCATCTTAATGTTTCCATCATTCTGGTGGTGTCAGCTTACTGTTTCATAGGTCCACTGGTCTGTTGGCTGTCCATCTTAATGTTTCCATCATTCTGGTGGTGTCAGCTTACTGTTTCATATGTCCACTGGCCTGTTGGCTGTCCATCTTAGTGTTTCCATCATTCTGCTGGTGTCAGCTTACTGTTTCATAGGTCCACTGGTCTGTTGGCTGTCCATCTTAATGTTTCCATCATTCTGGTGGTGTCAGCTTACTGTTTCATAGGTCCACTGGCTTGTTGGCTGCCCATCTTAATGTTTCCATCATTCTGGTGGTGTCAGCTTACTGTTTCATAGGTCCACTGGTCTGTTGGCTGTCCATCTTAATGTTTCCATCATTCTGGTGGTGTCAGCTTACTGTTTCATAGGTCCACTGGTCTGTTGGCTGCCCATCTTAATGTTTCCATCATTCTGGTGGTGTCAGCTTACTGTTTCATAGGTCCACTGGTCTGTTGGCTGCCCATCTTAATGTTTCCATCATTCTGGTGGTGTCAGCTTACTGTTTCATTGGTCCGTTCTGCTTCAACCCTTCCTTATTTCAAGATCCCTGTCTGTCTGTATCTCTGTTTCCCTCCGTCTGTCTCCTTCTCTCTCTGTGCATCCCTCCTTCCCCTTTCTCTCTGTCTCTCTCTGTCCCCCCCTCTCTCTCTGTCCCCCTCTCTCTGTCTGTCCCCCTCTCTCTCTGTCCCTCTCTCTCTGTCCCTCTCTCTCTCTGTCTGTCACTCTGTCCCTCTCTCCTTATGTCTCTGTCCCTCTCTCTCTCTGTCTGTGAGTGTGTGTCTCTGTCTGTCTGTCTCTCAGACTGACGATAATAAATGACAGCAATAAAACGTACAACAGACAAACACCCCTCTCTACAGCCACTGAATGAAAAAGTGATCAATTCATGTCACCTGCCGTCCAACTCTTGATAATCTTACGCAGGATTAAAAAATAGACAAGTGGGGCCTGGGGGTCTCCGCCATGACTGGGGTTTAAACCTCCACCCTGTGTTCTTTGAATGCAGTCTGATAAACCTGCTTAATCTTTAATCTGTCCGTTGTGTTGTCAAATTGAGTGAGTGTGTGAGTCACACAGAGTAACGGGGTCAGAGAGAAGAGAGAGAGAGAGAGAGAGAGAGAGAGAGAGAGAGAGAGAGAGAAGAGAAAAGAAGGTAGAAGACACAGAGAGAGAGAGACAGAGACAGAGTGAGAGAGGAGAGAAAGAGAAGAGAGAGAGAGAAGAGAGAAAGAGAGAGAAAAGAGAGAGAGAAAGAAGAGAGAGCGAAGAGAAAGAGAAGAGATGAGAGAAGAAGAGAAGAGAGAGAGAGAAGAGAGAGAGCCAGCCAGAGACACAAGAAGAGAAGAGAGAGAGAGAGCCAAAGAGAGAGAGAGAGAGAGAGAGAGAGAGAAAGAGAGAGATTAAATTAATCAATATGACCTATATTCATCTAACGCCCACCCCCTCAAAGATCAAGATAACACACACACACATATCTTTGGGCAAATAGGAATGCTCCCTCCCTCACACACCACATGGTCATGCCAAGTTTCAATAAAGAATAATAATAATGGGATCTTTGACCGAGAATGCGTTTGTGAGTACACCACTCTCTCCTCCATTCACAGTCAAGACACACACACACACACTCACACACAAACATACACACACACACACAGCACACTCACAACACACATACACTCTCTCTCTCACATGCCATACACACACATACACATTGAAGCACACACACAGGATAAAAACACAACACCATCACACACACACAGCCTCACCTACACACACCACTCATACACACACTCATGCACACACACACACACACAAACTACACAAACACTCACAGACACTCATACACAACAAGTACACTAACACACACACACACAGTGTCCTGTGTTGGGACTGCTGTACCTATCCTGAAGGACAAACGTAAACCCAACATAAACTGCACACCACACACACACACACACACACCACACACACACACACACACACACACACACACACACACACACAGAGTTTCCTGTGTTGGGACTGCTGTACCTGTCCTGAAGAACAAACGTAAACCCAACATAAACTGTGCACCACAACACCCGTCCTCCTGTCCTACTGTGTACTTGTGTACACTTTATGTCTGTGGACACACAGGACGGAGATGAGAGAGAGAGAGAGAGGAGAGGAGAGAGAGGAGGAGAGAGAGATGAGAGAGAGAGAGAGAGAGAGAAGAGAGAGAGAGCCAGCCAGAGACAGAGAGAAAGAGAGACAGAGAACAGAGACGGAGAGAGAGAGAGCAGCCAGAGAGAGAGAGACCAGAGAGAGAGAGACAGAGAAGGAGAGACAGAGGGAGGGAGAGAGAGAGAGAAGAGAGACGTGAGTGCATTTGTGTGTATTCCCTTGAATGTATAACTATAAGTATTAGCTTCCTTGTACTTTACGCAGAGGTTTTGTTTATACAGCTTGGACAAATCTATGCATAGCATCTTCTTTTATTGTGCCCTTGGATCCATGCATATTTTTATTTATGATACTTTCTTTCCCCCTTTCTATATCTTACCCTGCTGAAATTCATGAAATGGACCATATCATTACCAACTTCCCATCTCAACGAGGTCTTGGCTATGCGGCTGTACATATGCTCCCCCCCCCCCCCTTTTTTTTTCTTTCCCCTAATCTGTTCTAATTCTCAGTTCACAAGACAGGCCCAGCCGCGTCTGACTAAGGGTTTTTACTCCGGGTACTCCGGTTTCCCTTCAGCCCTTGGCTGTTGGTTTAGGATGTTTTTCTTCCTATTCCAAGGTCAGACTGGATTTGTTGCACTAGGCACGATCCATTTACATCAATCAGCCTTACCTCATAGTTATAGCCCTGGACCCTCTTCAGGACAAAACAATACTAATATGGCATGACCACTTTTCAAATGGCAGAATTCATCTCACTTCCCTTTTGACATCATATTTGCCTCCCCTCTCCCCACTTCTTACCCTTACTCACAGACACATTTCAATTTTACTTAGTGCCTTTTTCTAACTGGACAAAGCAATAGGGAAGTTTCACTCTTTTTCACATCATTTTTGTACCTGGTGTTTGTTTGTAATCTTACGCTTGACAAAGGCCAGTTGGCCAAAAATTTGCGCCTGTCTTGTCATGATGTAGGCCTACTGAACAATTTCAACAAATTATTCACAATGAGAATTAGACTTTCAAGATGTATTGAACAATCTCAACAAATTACTCACAATAACTTGAATAAAAATTAGACTTTCAAGATGTATTGAACAATTTAAAAAAATTACAATAAGAAGTAGACTTTAAGATGAATTGAACAATCAAAATCAAATACTTTCAAACAATGCAGATTCTTGCATTAGATTCAAATACTTTCAAACAATGCAGATTCTTGCATTAGATTCAAATACTTTCAAACAATGCAGATTCTTGCATTAGATTCAAATACTTTCAAACAATGCAGATTCTTGCATTTATCTAAAAGAATCTTTACGCAAATGCCCTAAACACACCTAAACACAAAATCATGAACATAAATTAGCGCACAAAGGCATAAACTGCCATTAAGCACATCACATTTCCATAGAAATAAAAATGTAGTTAATTCACGTATCAAAATAGCAATGCTAAGAAAAAGTTGGTAAAATTGTACAGAACACATACTGGTGAGTGGACCAGCAAGGCAGAAAATGATAGGAAGAGATGACAAAAGGCGCAAGACACAAACAGAGTGACAGAACAGAGGACATTTCTAGGACAGAATTTCCAGGTGGAGATACGATTTATACTGAAAGAGCCCCAGTACTTCTATCAGATACACGTGAAATGGTGACACTCACACATCTGTACTCATGAAATGGTGACACTCGCACTTCTGTACACATGAAATGGTGACACTCACACTTCTGTACACATGAAATGGTGACACTCACACATCTGTACTCATGAAATGGTGACACTCGCACTTCTGTACACATGAAATGGTGACACTCACACTTCTGTACTCATGAAATGGTGACACTCACACTTCTGTACACATGAAATGGTGACACTCACACTTCTGTACACATGAAATGGTGATACTCGCACTTCTGTACACATGAAATGGTGACACTCACACTTCTGTACACATGAAATGGTGACACTCACTTCTGTACACATGAAATGGTGACACTCACTTCTGTACACATGAAATGGTGACACTCACACTTCTGTACACATGAAATGGGGTGACACTCACACTTCTGTACTCATGAAATGGTGACACTCGCACTTTTGTACACATGAAATGGTGACACTCACACTTCTGTACACATGAAATGGTGACACTCACACTTCTGTACACATGAAATGGTGACACTCACACTTCTGTACACATGAAATGGTGACACTCACACTTCTGTACTCATGAAATGGCGACTCTCACACTCCTGTGTACAAGTTTCATGATACCTTGTGTAGTTCCAATCATCTTGTACATCACACGTCACGCGCACACACACACTCACTCACTCACTCATTCACACACACACACACACACACACACACACACCTTACTCTGAGCGTACAAACAAAAAAACAAACAACATGACACATACAGACACAGATGTTTCAGTTAGAGCATACAAACTCAAAAACAAACAATATGACACATACAGACACAGATGTTTCAGTTAGAGCATACAAACACAAAAACAAACAACATGACACATACAGACACAGATGTTTCAGTTAGAGCATACAAACACAAAAACAAACAACATGACACATACAGACACAGATGTTTCAGTTAGAGCATACAAACACAAAAACAAACAATATGACACATACAGACACAGATGTTTCAGTTAGAGCATACAAACACAAAAACAAACAACATGACACATACAGACACAGATGTTTCAGTTAGAGCATACAAACACAAAAACAAACAATATGACACATACAGACACTGATGTTTCAGTTAGAGCATACAAACACAAAAACAAACAATATGACACATACAGACACAGATGTTTCAGTTAGAGCATACAAACACAAAAACAATATGACACATACAGACACAGATGTTTCAGTTAGAGCATACAAACACAAAAACAATATGACACATACAGACATTGATGTTTCAGTCAGAGCATACAAACACAAAAACAAACATGACACATATAGACACAGATGTTTCAGTTAGAGCATACAAACACAAAAACAAACAACATGACACATACAGACACAGATGTTTCAGTTAGAGCATACAAACACAAAAACAAACAATATGACACATACAGACACAGATGTTTCAGTCAGAGCATACAAAACACAAAAACAAACAACATGACACATACAGACACAGATGTTTCAGTTAGAGCATACAAACACAAAAACAACATGACACATACAGACACAGATGTTTCAGTTAGAGCATACAAACACAAAAACAAACAACATGACACATACAGACACAGATGTTTCAGTTAGAGCATACAAACACAAAAACAAACAATATGACACATACAGACACAGATGTTTCAGTTAGAGCATACAAACACAAAAACAAACAACATGACACATACAGACACAGATGTTTCAGTTAGAGCATACAAACACAAAAACAACATGACACATACAGACACAGATGTTTCAGTTAGAGCATACAAACACAAAAACAAACAACATGACACATACAGACACAGATGTTTCAGTTAGAGCATACAAACACAAAAACAAACAACATGACACATACAGACACAGATGTTTCAGTTAGAGCATACAAACACAAAAACAAACAGCATGACACATACAGACACAGATGTTTCAGTTAGAGCATACAAACACAAAAACAAACAATATGACACATACAGACACAGATGTTTCAGTTAGAGCATACAAACACAAAAACAAACAATATGACACATACAGACACAGATGTTTCAGTTAGAGCATACAAACACAAAAACAAACAATATGACACATACAGACACAGATGTTTCAGTTAGAGCATACAAACACAAAAACAAACAATATGACACATACAGACACAGATGTTTCAGTTAGAGCATACAAACACAAAAACAAACAATATGACACATACAGACACAGATGTTTGAGTTAGAGCATACAAACACAAAAACAAACAATATGACACATACAGACACAGATGTTTGAGTTAGAGCATACAAACACAAAAACAAACAACATGACACATACAGACACAGATGTTTCAGTTAGAGCATACAAACACAAAAACAAACAACATGACACATACAGACACAGATGTTTCAGTTAGAGCATACAAACACAAAAACAAACAACATGACACATACAGACACAGATGTTTCAGTTAGAGCATACAAACACAAAAACAAACAACATGACACATACAGACACAGATGTTTCAGTTAGAGCATACAAACACAAAAACAAACAACATGACACATACAGACACAGATGTTTCAGTTAGAGCATACAAACACAAAAACAAACAACATGACACATACAGACACAGATGTTTCAGTTAGAGCATACAAACACAAAAACAAACAACATGACACATACAGACACAGATGTTTCAGTTAGAGCATACAAACACAAAAACAAACAATGACACATACAGACACAGATGTTTCAGTTAGAGCGTACAAACACAAAAACAAACAATATGACACATACAGACACAGATGTTTCAGTTAGAGCATACAAACACAAAAACAAACAATATGACACATACAGACACAGATGTTTCAGTTAGAGCATACAAACACAAAAACAAACAACATGACACATACAGACACAGATGTTTCAGTTAGAGCATACAAACACAAAAACAAACAACATGACACATACAGACACAGATGTTTCAGTTAGAGCATACAAACACAAAAACAAACAACATGACACATACAGACACAGATGTTTCAGTCAGAGCATACAAACACAAAAACAAACAACATGACACATACAGACACAGATGTTTCAGTTAGAGCATACAAAACAAAAACAAACAATAGCAGACTACACAATTCAAAAATAAAATATTTCAATAAAAAGATGTCTTACCTTATTCCTGGAGTATACAAAGACAAACAATGGCTGACCGTGTAATTCAACAGGAAAACATTACAATAAAAAGATGTCTTACCTTATTCCTGGAGTATACAAAGACAAACAATGACTGACCGTGTAATTCAACAGGAAAATATTTCAATAAAAAGATGTCTTACCTTATTCCTGGAGTATGCAAAGACAAACAATGACTGACCGTGTAATTCAACAGGAAAATATTTCAATAAAAAGGCATCTCACTTTATCTCTAGAACATGAAAACACAAATACAAACTATGGCAGACCATGCAATTCAAAAAGAAAGTGTTTCAATAAAAAGACATCTTACCTATTTCTGGAGAGTACAACGTTAAATACAAAGCAATGGCAGACCATGCAGTTCAAAAAGAAAATATTTCAATAAAGAGAAGCGTCTTACTTGTCTCTGGACCATGCAAAGATGCCATAGCACTGAAACTGCCTTACTACACATTCTCAACAATCTCCTCCTTGCAACTGATACTGGCAAAGTCTCTCTCCTCACACTCCTTGATCTGTCTGCAGCCTTCGATACCATTGACCATGGTATTCTCCTTTCTAGACTTCATCATACTTTTGGCATCTCTGACATTGCTCTCTCCTTTTTCACTTCGTATTTATCAAACAGAAAACAAACTGTTCTCATCAATGGCACTTACTCTCAACCTGCATACCTGACCTGTGGTGTTCCACAAGGATCTGTCTTTGGCCCTGTTCTTTTCACTCTTTACACCTCCCCCCTGTCCACCATCATCAACTCCCACTCTATAAAACACCACTTCTATGCTGATGACACCCAACTTCAAGACAGTGACTCACCTGATAATATACAGCGCCTGCTGACTCGCACCACTGAGTGTTACTCAGACATTAAGAACTGGATGACGTTCAACAAACTTCAGCTTAATGACGACAAGACAGAAGCTATCCTCATTGGCACCCGTCAGAAACTTTCTCAGCTGCCTCCTCTTTCTCTCCCATTATGTAACACATCAGTCCCAATTTCTGATTCAGCTAAAAACCTTGGTGTCTGCATTGACTCTACCCTCTCCATGAACAACTTTGTTTCTCAAACTGCCAGATCTTGCTACTATCATCTCCATCGTATAAGGCTGATCAGGAAGTATCTCTCTGTCGAAACAACTGCAAAACTCGTTCTCTCCTTCATAATGTCTCGCATTGACTATTGTAATTCACTCCTGTCTGGTCTTCCTGCCTCCACCATTCACATCCTACAGCGCATTCAAAACAATGCTGTACGCCTTGTACTCAAAAAGAAAAAAGCTGACCACATATCTCCTCTCCTGGCACAACTTCACTGGCTCCCTGTATCAAAGCGCATACAGTACAAACTAGACACCATGTGCTACAAAAGCCTCAATAACGCAGCCCCCGATTACCTGTCAAGCCTACTTGAGATCTATCTTCCCTCACGTACCCTCCGCTCTGCCTCCGATCCTCTGACTTTTCGCTTTCCACGCACTAAGCTCAATACCTATGGTCCACGAGCCTTCTCTGTTTCTGGTCCACTCTCCTGGAACAAACTTCCTCTCTCAGTCCGTCAGCAACCTACTTTTGTCTCCTTCAAGTCCGCTCTCAAAACTCACCTTTTCTCCTCCGCATAAAATCCTAACCTCACTCCGGAGCATGCAAAGACAAATACATACAATAGCAGACCATGCGATTCAAAAAGAAAATATTTCAATAAAAAGGCATCTTACTGTGTCTCTGAAACATGCAAAGATACATAAATACAAACAATGGCAGACCATGCGATTCAAAAAGAAAATATTTCAATAAAAAGGCATCTTACTGTGTCTCTGAAACATGCAAAGATACATAAATACAAACAATGGCAGACCATGCGATTCAAAAAGAAAATATTTCAATAAAAAGAAATTATGATTTACTTTATCTCTGGGGCTTGTCAGCATAAAGGCAAACAATGGTAGACTATGCACTTCAAAAAGAAAACATTTCAATAAAAAGGCAACTTGTTTGTCTCTGAAGCATGCAAAGATAACTACAAAGAATGGCAAACTTTGCACTTCAAAAAGAAAACATTTCATGCAATTCAAAAAGAAAACATTTCAATAAAAAGGCGTCTTACTTTATCTCTGAAACATGCAAGCACAAATACAAACAATGGCAGACCATGCAATTCAAAAACAAAAGATTTCAATAAAAAGACATCTTACTTTACCTCAGGACCATGCAAACAAAAACACAAACACAATGGCAGTCCATGCAATTCAAAAGGAAAACATTTCAATAAAAGGCAACTTAACTCTGCCTGAGAAGCATGCAAACAAAGAAAAACCACCAACAATGGCACACTGTACAATTCAAAAGGAAAAAAAATTCAATACCAATACAACTTACTTTTCTCAGAAGTATCTGTCTAAGGAGCATGCAACCACAGCCAATGGCACACTTCACAATTTAAATGAAAAACATTTTAATGAAAAGACAACTTCCTTTGTTGCAGGAAGATGAAAAACAAAAAAACAATGGTGGACTTCGCAATTCCAATACATAATAGTTCAATTTAAAAAAGTGATTTGTCTCAGAAGCATGCAAAACCAAAGAAAACAATGGCAGTCAATGCTGTTCAAATGGAGAACATTTCAATAAAAGGCAACTTACCTTTGCCTAAGAAGCATGCAAACAAACAAAATGACAACAACAACAAACAATGTCATACTGTGCAATTCAAAAGGAAAAACATTCAATAACAAGACAATTTACTCTGTCTCAGGAGCACGCAACCAAAAAGCAAAAACAAAACAAACACCCCCCCCCCCACAAACACACACAAAAAAAAAGAAAAAAAAAAGGCAGACCACGCAATTCAAAAGAAACATATTTCAATGCAAAGGCAACTTACTTTGTCGCAGCCAGATACAAACAAAAACAATGGTGGACTTTGCATTTCAAATACAAAATATTTCAATAAAAAAAAAGTATGTCTCAGTAACATACAAAAACAATGGTAGACCAGGGAATTCAAAGAGAATATACTTTTGAAAATAACTTACCCTGTCTCAAAAACACGTAAGCACAACAACAAACAATGGCAGACAGTGTAATAAGAAAGGAAAATATTTCCACACACCAAAAAGTTCAGTATGTCTCAGGATATCCTTGCTGTCACCAACATAAAGACTGGCCGACACTATCATGTGCCATATCGGATTACAAAAACATTTCACGGTACAAGTATAAAACATTGTATATTTCTGTATCAATACAATCACTGTTATAATTCTCACATGTCTGAAGATACAAAAATCATCCCTTAATCTACATGATAAACATACATAATTGTGGTGACAACAGAAAATGTCATCCCTTAATCTACATGATAAACATACATAATTGTGGTGACAACAGAAAATGTCATCCTTAATCTACATGATAAACATACATAATTGTGGTGACAACAGAAAATGTCATCTCTTAATCTACATGATAAACATACATAATTGTGGTGACAACAGAAAATGTCATCCCTTAATCTACATGATAAACATACATAATTGTGTGACAACAGAAAATGGCACAAAAATATGGAATTCTCACCTGTCTAAAAATACAAAAATCATCTCTTAATCTACATGATAATAAACTACGTCAGTTATTGAAAACAGAAAATGGCACAAAACAGGAATCTTACTTAACAGACACCTACTGATGTGTTGACAGCTCCAGTGTCTTGTACCTCACACCTGTAACACACACACACACACACATACACACAACACACAATCTGTCTATGATCACAGATAAAATATGCACAATATAAATTTGAACATCGCCATCTTATGTCACCTCCTGTCCCCAGCCATCACTGTCCACCCCTGTCAAACAGCCTGACCCCCAATAAACAGCCATCACTGTCCACATCCTGTCTAACAGCCTGACCCCCAATAAACAGCCATCACTGTCCATCCCCTGTCAAACAGCCTGACCCCCAATAAACAGCCATCACTGTCCACACCCTGTCAAACAGCCTGACCCCCAATAAACAGACATCACTGTCCACCCCCTGTCAAACAGCCTGACCCCCAATAAACAGCCATCACTGTCAAACAGCCTGACCCCCAATAAACAGCCATCACTGTCAAACAGCCTGACCCCCAATAAACAGCCATCACTGTCCATCCCCTGTCAAACAGCCTGACCCCCAATAAACAGCCATCACTGTCCACCCCCTGTCAAACAGCCTGACCCCCAATAAACAGCCATCACTGTCAACCCCCTGTCAAACAGCCTGACCCCCAATAAACAGCCATCACTGTCCACACCCTGTCAAACAGCCTGACCCCCAATAAACAGCCATCACTGTCCATCCCCTGTCAAACAACCTGACCCCCAATAAACAGCCATCACTGTCCATCCCCTGTCAAAACAGCCTGACCCCCAATAAACAGCCATCACTGTCCATCCCCTGTCAAACAGCCTGACTCCCAATAAACAGCCATCACTGTCCATCCCCTGTCAAACAGCCTGACCCCCATTAAACAGCCATCACTGTCCACACCCTGTCAAACAGCCTGACCCCCAATAAACAGCCATCACTGTCCACACCCTGTCAAACAGCCTGACCCCCAATAAACAGCCATCACTGTCCCCCCTGTCAAACAGCCTGACCCCCAATAAACAGCCATCACTGTCAAACAGCCTGACCCCCAATAAACAGCCATCACTGTCCATCCCCTGTCAAACAGCCTGACCCCCAATAAACAGCCATCACTGTCCACCCACTGTCAAACAGCCTGACCCCCAATAAACAGCCATTCCCTTCCCCAGCCATCACTGTCCACCCACTGTCAAACAGCCTCACCCCCAATAAACAGCCATCACTGTCCACCCCCTATCAAACAGCCTCACCCCCATTAAACAGCCATTCCCTTCCCCAGCCATCACTGTCCACCCACTGTCAAACAGCCTCACCCCCAATAAACAGCCATCACTGTCCACCCCCTATCAAACAGCCTCACCCCCATTAAACAGCCATTCCCTTCCCCAGTCATCACTGTCCACCCACTGTCAAACAGCCTCACCCCCAATAAACAGCCATTCCCTTCCCCAGTCATCACTGTCCACCCACTGTCAAACAGCCTCACCCCCAATAAACAGCCATCACTGTCCACCCCCTATCAAACAGCCTCACCCCCATTAAACAGCCATTCCCTTCCCCAGTCATCACTGTCCACCCACTGTCAAACAGCCTGACCCCCAATAAACAGCCATCACTGTCCACCCACTGTCATACAGCCTGACCCCCAATAAACAGCCATCACTGTCCACCCCCTATCAAACAGCCTCACCCCCATTAAACAGCCATTCCCTTCCCCAGTCATCACTGTCCACCCACTGTCAAACAGCCTGACCCCCAATAAACAGCCATCACTGTCCACCCACTGTCATACAGCCTGACCCCCAATAAACAGCCATCACTGTCCACCCCCTGTCAAACAGCCTGACCCCCAATAAACAGTCATCACTGTCCACCCACTGTCAAACAGCCTGACCCCCAATAAACAGCCATCACTGTCCACCCCCTGTCAAACAGCCTGACCCCCAATAAACAGTCATCACTGTCCACCCACTGTCAAACAGCCTGACCCCCAATAAACAGCCATCACTGTCCACCCACTGTCAAACAGCCTGACCCCCAATAAACAGCCATCACTGTCCACCCCCTGTCATACAGCCTGACCCCCAATAAACAGTCATCACTGTCCACCCACTGTCAAACAGCCTGACCCCCAATAAACAGCCATTCCCTTCCCCAGTCATAAAGGACTGCCACAACCATCAAAACCAGTCAGGTAAAAAACAATAACACACAAAAGGAGAAGAAGAAAATACGATCAGTGCACAGACATAGAAGAGGAAAATAAACAAACACAAAACAGCTTATCTGAAGTCAGAATACACACCCCACAAGAAGCTTGTCATAGGCCATACTACAAATTTCAGGTGAACAATGTACACACACTGGTACACATCCGACACATGTCATCTGCACGTAATAGATATGCAGGAAATTATCACCATTGTTCAACACATGGGTATGAATATGATCATGTTTACATTATTCAACAGCTAAAAATGAATTAATGTTTGTATTATCTATTCACAAGCAAACAAAATTAACAGGGTACTTTTTTCTACAATGAAAATGCAATTTTTTTATCTACTGAGACAAATAATGTGTTAATAATTCTATGATCTATTCTTTTTCCCTACAATGAAAATGACAATTTTTTGATCTACTGAGACAAATAATGTGTTAATAATTTCATGATCTATTCAGACACAAAAGAATATGATAACATTTCTATTAACTATTCAGAGACAAATAATGTGACAACATTTTAAGACAAAAATGAATATGGTAACATTTCTATTATCTACTCACACATCACACAAAGCAACCAAAAGCAACATCAAACTAAATCTTGGACTCTTAAAGACAGATGAAGAACAATGGACAAAGTTGAGAAATTTGATAAATGAAGCTTGTGAAGAAATCCCCGAAGTGGATAGAAAAGCAAAAAAAAACTGGATGACAAAAGAAATTTTAGGCTTGATGGAGGAACGGAGGAAGGCAAAGAGAAATGAGGATATATAGAGGAAGATAAAGAAATCAGGAATAGGTGCAATGAAGCAAAGGAAGCTTGACTGAAAACAAAATGCAAAGAAATAGAAGATTGACACAAAACGGATCCTCAGGGTATGTACAAACAAATTGAAGAAATTGTCCACAGGAAAAATACACGCACATCAACTGGTTGCTTAAAATTGAAAGATGGTAAGCTTCTCATGGAAAAAGACAAAATATTAGACAGATGGGGAGAGTACATTAAAGACCTTTTTGAGGATGACAGAAACGAAGAACACATTATAAAAAAGAACTTTGAAGGACCACCCATAATGAACCATGAAGTTAGAGCAGCATTGAAAAAGATGAAACCAGGAAAAGCCCCAGGACCAGACAACATTACTACAGAGATGATTGAAGCCCTGGAGGAATTTGGTATAAGAAAAAATAACTGTCCTCCTAAATGAAATTTACGACACTGGAAAAATCCCCAAAGATATGTCAAAATCAATTTTCATTGCACTTCCAAAGAAGGCAGGGGCTATAGAATGCGAGTCAAAGGGTTAAAGCACCATGCTCCCACACCCTATCCACCAACTGCAGAAACTTAACCCTTTGACTCCTTCACCCTACCACCTTCTAGCAGGAAGCCGGAGGACAGGGTGAGGGGGTCAAAGGGTTAAGTTTTTGCTTTTCTAACATGGTTGACAATGCAGGATGCTGGTGGACAGGGTGCGGGAGTCAAAGGGTTAATGTCACTGATCCTGGTCACTCACACACAATGCTCCCATCACCACTATCAACATCATTCAGTACAGTTATTGTTGTTGTTGTTGTTAATGTCACTGATCCTGGTCACTCACACACACTGCTCCCATCACCACTATCAACATCATACAGTCCACTTATTATTGTTGTTGTTGTTAATGTCACTGATCCTGGTCACTCACACACACTGCTCCCATCACCACTATCAACATCATACAGTCCACTTATTATTATTGTTGTTGTTGTTAATGTTACTGATCCTGGTCACTCACACACACTGCTCCCATCACCACTATCAACATCATACAGTCCACTTATTATTATTGTTGTTGTTGTTAATGTTACTGATCCTGGTCACTCACACACACTGCTCCCATCACCACTATCAACATCATACAGTCCACTTATTATTATTGTTGTTGTTGTTAATGTTACTGATCCTGGTCACTCACACACACTGCTCCCATCACCACTATCAACATCATACAGTCCACTTATTATTGTTGTTGTTGTTAATGTTACTGATCCTGGTCACTCACACACACTGCTCCCATCACCACTATCAACATCATTCAGTACAGTTATTATTGTTGTTGTTAATGTCACTGATCCTGGTCACTCACACACACTGCTCCCATCACCACTATCAACATCATACAGTCCACTTATTATTATTGTTGTTGTTGTTAATGTTACTGATCCTGGTCACTCACACACACTGCTCCCATCACCACTATCAACATCATACAGTCCACTTATTATTGTTGTTGTTGTTAATGTCACTGATCCTGGTCACTCACACACACTGCTCCCATCACCACTATCAACATCATTCTGTCCAGTTATTATTGTTGTTGTTAATGTCACTGATCCTGGTCACTCACACACACTGCTCCCATCACCACTATCAACATCATTCAGTCCAGTTATTATTGTTGTTGTTGTTAATGTCACTGATCCTGGTCACTCACACACACTGCTCCCATCACCACTATCAACATCATTCAGTTCAGTTATTATTGTTGTTGTTAATGTCACTGATCCTGGTCACTCACACACACTGCTCCCATCACCACTATCAACATCATTCTGTCCAGTTATTATTGTTGTTGTTAATGTCACTGATCCTGGTCACTCACACACACTGCTCCCATCACCACTATCAACATCATTCAGTCCAGTTATTATTGTTGTTGTTGTTAATGTCACTGATCCTGGTCACTCACACACACTGCTCCCATCACCACTATCAACATCATTCAGTTCAGTTATTATTGTTGTTGTTAATGTCACTGATCCTGGTCACACACACACACTGCTCCCATCACCACTATCAACATCATTCAGTCCAGTTATTATTGTTGTTGTTAATGTCACTGATCCTGGTCACTCACACACACTGCTCCCATCACCACTATCAACATCATTCAGTCCAGTTATTATTGTTGTTGTTGTTAATGTCACTGATCCTGGTCACTCACACACACTGCTCCCGTCACCACTATCAACATCATTCAGTACAGTTATTATTGTTGTTGTTGTTAATGTCACTGATCCTGGTCACTCACACACACTGCTCCCGTCACCACTATCAACATCATTCAGTCCAGTTATTATTGTTGTTGTTGTTAATGTCACTGATCCTGGTCACTCACACACACTGCTCCCGTCACCACTATCAACATCATTCAGTACAGTTATTATTGTTGTTGTTAATGTCACTGATCCTGGTCACTCACACACACTGCTCCTGTCACCACACACAAATTCATACAGTCCAGTTATTATTATTATTAACCCTTTCAGTGCCAAAGTGTAAATAAAGAGGTGAAATTCATATCTCTTCATCCAGCCCAGAAAACCCCACAACACTATATATTTTCTTGTTTAGTACACTTTACAACACACCAGGAGCAGCAGTACTTTCGTTTTTACGATAGAGTGCTAGTAATGTCACTCCCGACTCTTATCCACCCAGTGCTCTCTTTCCCTCCAGCTTTCCCGTTGTGACCAGGTGCTCCAATTCCCCTTTCCTCATAAAATGGCCTATAAATGTTGCCTGTCTTTTCCTAATCTTCCTTATGAGTGATCTACTTGTGTCTGCCTCCATCAAGACTGTCTCGTTTGTTTTCTTTACTGTCCATGGAACTCTCAACATCCTTCTTAGAAACCACATCTCAGCTCCCTCAATCTTGTTCTGGCTTTGCTTGTTGACTGTCCACGCCTCGCATCCGTACAACAGTATTGGTTCTATATAACATTCAAGGACTCTCTTTCTGATGTTAATTGATAGGCATTTGTTGGTAAGAATGCTTGTCATCTTCTTGAACGCTGTTTTTGTTTGGCCGATTCTGCTGTCTATTTCTGATGTGCATCTGCCGTCTGGTGAAATGATTGTTCCCAGGTATTTAAACTTATCAACCTGTCTCAAGGTTGTGCCGTTTGCTGTTATTTTGCATGAGGGGATTTCATGTTTTTTACTGATCACCATGACTTCAGTCTTCCTGCTGTTTAGTTCCAACCTCTTACCTTTGCTTTCTATTTCTAGTATACTCACAAGGTTTTGTAGGTCCCTTTCATTTTCTGCAATTAGCACGGTGTCATCTATGTATCGAATGTTGTTTATCATTTTTCCTCCAACCTTTAATCCAGGGTCTTCTAGTTTTCTCATGACGTTTTCGCTGTAAAGTGAAAACAGATCTGGTGACAAAACACAACCCTGTCTGACTCCTCTTTTGATGTTTTGGAAAGAGCTTATATCGTTTTTTATTCTCAGTGCAGCTGTTTGTTCCCAATACATATTTCTGATTATTCATAGATCTTTTCTATCAATACTGAGTCTTTCTAGTTGGTTGATCAATTCTTCATGTCTTACCCGATCGAAAGCTAACATTCAAATCTACCAATCAATGCTTTCTAGAAAGTGGGGATACTATTCACAGCCAGGGGGTGGGTAAATGGGGATTACGTCAAAGTGGGGATACTATTTACAGACAGGGGGTGGGTAAATGGGGATTATGTCAAAGTGGGGATACTATTTACAGACAGGGGGTGGGTAAATGGGGATTATGTCAAAGTGGGGATACTATTTACAGCCAGGGGGTGGGTAAATGGGGATTATGTCAAAGTGGGGATACTATTCACAGCCAGGGGGTGGGTAAATGGGGATTACGTCAAAGTGGGGATACTATTCACAGCCAGGGGGTGGGTAAATGGGGATTATGTCAAAGTACCGAGAAGACCATACGAGTTAGCAATGACAAGGTGCTGTAAGGCCACTCACCAAAGAAGACTGCACAGATGACTTATGTCTCTTCACAGCGGCTGAGCGGTAGAAAGTGGGTCATTCAGTCAAAGTACCAAGAAGACCACAGGAGCTAGACATGACTGGTCACTGTGAAGCCACTCACCAGAGAAGACTGCGCAGATGACAAGTCACTTCACAACAGCTGAGCGGTGCCAATCATCGTTAACTGCTACTTCTGAAAAAGAAATACTGCAAACTATGCGAGACCAAAACATACGGTGGTATATATTTTGCACAATTAAAACAATCTCTTCTAAATCCATACACGTATCACAAACACAGATGTGATTTTCCGATATTCTGTGGAGACAAAATAAAACTGTGATACTTTTCTCATTTATTTTTGATTCAATGAAACTGAAAATGGGGACACTCATACCTGTCTACAGGTTTCCAGCTGTGTTCAGCACACTCCTACAACTTGCACAACAGGTCTGTTACACACACACACACACACACACAACACGCACACAACACACACACACTACAACACACACACAAACACCCACACACACACAACACAACACACACAAAACACACCACCACACACACACACACAACACAAAACACACACACCACACACACACACATACACACACACAACACGCGCACAAAACACAAACACACACACCACACACACACAAAACACAAACACCACAACACACACATACAACACAGACACACACAACACAGACACACACTCTCTCTCTCCCCTCCTCTTTTACTCACCAGCTTTCACTGTTGCACATGGACATAACAGTTACAGCATTTAAAGTCAAGCAAGGTCATGGTTTCCAACTAAAATCATTCAAAACAAAACAAAACAAAAAAGACAAAACAAAACAAAACGACACTTAAGGATTTTTTTTACCTACCCAAATCTGAGCATGCCATAGGTTTCCTGGGCTCACTGGACCTCACATTTGAGTCTCCTCCACTTTGTGGCTGCATCATTAAGGGTGTAGCTCACCTTTTATGATCCAACACCACAGGTCACTGTATCTCTTGAGTCTGGTAGACACCAGATACCTTATTAAAGAAAGCACAGGGTACAACCCTGTCACACAGTTTAAATCCATAAAACAACAGCACAGCATCGTCATTAACATCCCCAGTCTGACTGACACAGTAATGTGAACAACTTCCCACACTGTGCTCCTTCATGTCCTGTTGTCATGGCCACCTGTTTCCACGGGTTTACAGGTGTGTTGGAAGGACAAAATGAAACAAACCATTGTTGACTGCACAATTCAACATTCAAATCTATCAATCAATCAGTGATTTGTTTTGTCTGATAGTACTGTACTGCACAATTCAACATTCAAATTTACCAATCAATAAGTGATTTATTTTGTCTGATAGTATTGAGCTGCACAATTCAACATTCAAATCTACCAATCAATAAATAATTTACTTTGATAGTACTGCACAATTCAATATTCAAATCTACCAATCAATAAGTGATTTATTTTGTCTGATAGTATTGCACAATTCAACATTCAAATCTACCAATCAATAAGTGATTTATTTTGTCTGATAGTACTGCACAATTCAACATTCAAATCTACCAATCAATAAGTGATTTATTTTGTCTGATAGTATTGAGCTGCACAATTCAACATTCAAATCTACCAATCAATAAAGTGATTTATTTTGTCTGATAGTACTGCACAATTCAACATTCAAATCTATCAATCAATCAGTGATTTGTTTTGTCTGATAGTACTGTACTGCACAATTCAACATTCAAATCTACCAATCAATAAATAATTTACTTTGATAGTACTGCACAATTCAATATTCAAATCTACCAATCAATAAAGTGATTTGTTTTGTCTGATAGTATTGCACAATTCAACATTCAAATCTACCAATCAATAAGTGATTTATTTTGTCTGATAGTACTGCACAATTCAACAATCAAATTTACCAATCAGTGATTTATTTTGTCTGATAGTACTGCACAATTCAACAATCAAATCTATCAATCAGTGATTTATTTTGTCTGATAGTATTGTACTGCACAATTCAACATTCAAATCCACCAAGTAAGAGATGATTTACTTTCTCCAAGGATACTTTTGCATCTGCAAACAAAGGCAGGCAGGCAGGCAGGCAGGTAGACAGGCCAGGCAGGCAGGTAGGCAGGTAGACAGGCCAGGCAGGCAGGCAGGTAGGTAGACAGGACAGGCAGGCAGGCCAGGCAGGCAGGCAGGCAGGCAGGTAGACAGGTAGACAGGCAGGTAGACAGGCCAGGCAGGCAGGTAGACGGGCAGGTAGACAGGCAGGTAGACAGGCCAGGCAGGCAGGCAGGTAGACGGGCAGGTAGACAGGCCAGGCAGGCAGGTAGGTAGACGGGCAGGTGGGCAGGTAGACAGGCCAGGCAGGTAGACAGGCCAGGCAGGCAGGCAGGTAGACGGGCAGGTAGACAGGCCAGGCAGGTAGACAGGCAGGTAGACAGGCCAGGCAGGTAGACAGGCCAGGCAGGCAGGCAGGTAGACAGGCCAGGCAGGCAGGCAGGTAGACGGACAGGTAGACAGGCCAGGCAGGCAGGTAGGTAGACGGGCAGGTAGACAGGCCAGGCAGGCAGGCAGGTAGGTAGACGGGCAGGTAGACAGGCCAGGCAGGCAGGCAGGCAGGTAGACGGGCAGGTAGACAGGCCAGGCAGGCAGGCAGGTAGACGGGCAGGTAGACAGGCCAGGCAGGCAGGCAGGTAGATGGGCAGGTAGACAGGCCAGGCAGGCAGGTAGGTAGACGGGCAGGTAGATAGTCCAGGCAGGCAGGCAGGTAGACAGGCCAGGCAGGCAGGTAGACAGGCAGGTAGACAGGCCAGGCAGGCATGTAGGTAGACGGGCAGGTAGATAGGCCAGGCAGGCAGGCAGGTAGACAGGCAGGCAGGCAGGTAGACGGGCAGGTAGACGGGCAGGTAGACAGGCCAGGCAGGCAGGCAGGCAGGCAGGCAGACAGGCAGGTAGACAGGCCAGGCAAGCAGACAGGCAGGTAGACAGGCAGGTACAGGCCAGGCAGGCAGGCAGATAGGCAAGCAGGCAGGCAAGTAGACAGACAGGCAGACAAGAAGACATTAACATGATTGCTATGCATAACCCTCACCTGATCACGACTGTGTCTAGCTGTACTATAATAAAATCAAACAAGAAATACAAGCTTCAAACCTTTTGACCACACAACAACTTTATATTAAAGTCCTTAGCGACAGGTCTAACTAAACCTTGATGGAATTTACTAAAACTTTGCAGTGAAGTAAAATACTTTATTATTTGTAATTTTCATGCGTTCAATACTTTTGCTGCCTACTCTTGTTTTATTTGTAGCTATCAAAATTGTACCACTGTAGGCATCAAAACCAACAAAGCAAGCAACTAAATCATCTTTATGAACATTTAAATCTATTCTTTAAAAAAGTAGGAAATGACAGAAAAGAAAGATTTGTACCCAAACTGCTAAGATCAAAACATTCACTGTGGGACTCCTGTCCAACATTTCAAGTATCTAGGATCTGTAACAGCAAATGATGGCTCTTGCACCAAAGATGTGAAAACAAGAAATGGCATGGCAAAACAAAAAATGGTCCAGTTAAACAACATATGGAAAGACAGGGGGCTTCCTGAAGATTTAAAACTAAGAATCCTGAATTTTTTTATTTGGCCTGTTTTAATGTCTGGTTGCAAAGCTTGGACATTAAGACGAAGAACATACAATCAATGCAGCAGAAATGTGGCTCTATAGATGACTTCTCAGAGTGGAATGGGCAGACAGAAGAACAAACGATAGAGTGGTAAAGAACTGAATGTCAGGTGCCAGTTGCCGACAGAGATCAACAAAAGAAAGCTGAAATATGTAGGTCATGCGATCAGAAAACACCGAAACAGATTTGATATCAACGCTCCTGCAGGGGAAAGTTGAGGCAAGGAGAAGAAAGGGATGACCACACACCCGTTTCAACAACATTGCTGAAGTCTGTGGTCTGAAGATTCAGGAGGTCGCTCACAGATGTCTCAGTCGTGTTACCTGGAGAAAACTTGTAATGTCACGCGTGGCTTCTACAGCTGATCCCAGCGAGGGAGGAAGAGAGGTGAGGTGAGGTGTGACCCCTGATCATCTTTCCTGACCTCTTGCACAACTCCGTCTGTCTGTCTGTGCGACGTTTCAGCGTTTTCATCAAAACGGGTCAAAATGGCAATATCCATGTGTGTGTTTACAAATCGTCTGTTGTTCTGTGCAGCCACCACTGCCTTGTACATCAGATCTGTAATTCACACACACACACACACACTGTACACACACACACACAAAGCAGCTAATCCACACACACACACACACACTTGCATGCATATACACACACATACACACTGCTTGCTCACTTGCTCACAACTCACTCTCTCACACACACACAGACACGCATGCACGCACGCACGCGCACACACAAACATTTCAGTTAGATGACAGAAATGGAGTCTAAATACAAAAATTCAAAATCAACAGAAATATGTTGAAGAAGACATGTCAGACATCAGTCAGAGGATGTTCACAGCAACAGAACCAGACTGTGTGTGTGTGTATGACAGAAGTGAAATGACAGACAAAGTGTGTGCTGTGTGTGTGAAGGACAGAGAACACATGTGAGGAGGGGAACAGACAAAACCAAACCAAACCAGAGACAAAGAGAGGCAGACAGAGAGACAGAGACAGAGAGAGAGAGAGAGACAGAGACAGACAGAGAGACAGAGACAGAGAGAGACAGACAGACAGAAAGACACAGAGAGACAGACAGAGAAACAGAGAGGGAGGGACAGACAGAGAGAGAAAGACAGAGAGAGAGACAGAGACAGAGTTTGGACTTCAGAACATTTAATAACTTTAATAAAGTAGCACAGAAAACAGAAAACAGAAAGAGAGAGAGAGAGAGAGAGAGAGAGAGAGAGAGAGAGAGAGAGAGAGAGAGACAGACAGACAGACAAAGAGACAGAGACAGACAGAGACAGACAAAGAGAGACCGACAGAGTTTCTGCATCCTGCATGGTCAACCAAGCCAGCAAAGCAAAACATTTTAACCCTTTTGACTCCTGCACCCTGTCCACCAGCAACCTGCATGGTCAACCACGCTAGCAAAACAAAAACTTAACCCTTGACTCCCTCACCCTGGTTAGTGAGGGAGTCGAAGGGTTAAGTTTTTACAGTTGGTGGAAGGGTGCAGGAGTCAAAGGGTTAAAACTCAAGGACAGTAGTAAAAGGTCCCACTGGACCAGTCTTACAGCTAGTCCTTGCTCCTCTACACACAACGTATGAGCATGAAAAAACACAATAAAACCTAACACCTAAAATGGGAAACAGCTTGTATTTAAATGAGTTGTGGTAAAACAATCACATCTACATGTCTCCCAATTGCTCATTCGTTTTTTAAAAGCGCAAGACACATGTCAATATACACATGTCAACCCCTAACATTAGCAACAATAATGAATAATGTAACAATATTAGTAGCTGGATGGAGGGAGGGGGGGGGGAGGAAAGACAGAGACAGGGCAAGAGAGAGAGAGAGAGACAGACAGAGAAAGAGGGACAGAGAGAGAGATTGAAAGAGAGATTGAGACAGATTGAGAGGGAGAGAGAGAAAGAGATCGAGAGAAGAGAGAGAGTGAGTGAGAGATTGAGAGAAAGAGTGAGAGATTGAGAGAAGAGAGAGAGTGAGTGAGAGATTGAGAGAGAGAGAGAGAGAGATGGAGATTGAAAGAGAGAGATTGAGAGAAAGAGAGAGAGAGAAATACAAAGAAAGAGAGAAGAGAGAGAGAGATAGAGAGAGACAGACAGGGAGCGGGTTGTGAAGTGATGTGAGGAGATTATGAAAACATTACTTAAGTCTCAGCACAGAAGATTCTATGTCAGTGTACAGTAAGTAACTCTAAAACTGCTGTTCACTTAGCTCTATGACAAACGTGTAGGCGGACAGAAAACAATGACACACAAAACAGGAAACTTACCTAACAGTGACGCGTGTCCTGGTGTGTCAACACCTCCCCCAGACTTGTACGTGCCACCTGTAACACACCCATCCCAACCCCTCCCCCACCCGTCCCAACCCAACCCCTCCCCCACCCGTCCCAACCCAAACCCTCCCCCACCCGTCCCAACCCTTCCCCCACCCGTCCCAACCCCACCCCTCCATCTCCCTCCTCTACCCATCCCCATCTCAATCCACCGCCTCACACACTCCCTCACACCCCAACCCCACCCCTCATCTCCCACCTCTATCCATCCCATCTCAATCCACCGCCTACATCCCCTCACACCCCAACCCCACACACTCTATCCACTCCATCTCAATCCACCACCTCACACACTCCCCCAACCACCCACCCCACACTCTATCAATCCCATCTCAATCCACCGCCTCACACACTCCCTCACACCCCCAACCCCACATCTCCCACCTCTACCCCATCCCATCTCAATCCACCACCTCACACACCCCAACCCCACCCCTCATCTCCCTCCTCTATCCATCCCATCTCAATCCACCGCCTCACACACTCCCCACCACCGCAACCCACCCCCTCATCTCCCTCCTCTATCCATCCCATCTCAATCCACCGCCTCACAACAACTCCCTCACAACCCAACCCCACCACCTCATCTCCCACCTCTACCCATCCCATCTCAATCCACCGCCTCACACATTCCCTCACACCAACCCACCACACATCTCCCACCTCTATCCATCCCATCTCAATCCACCGCCTCACACTCCCTCACACCCCAACCCCACCCCTCATCTCCCACCTCTATCCATCCCATCTCAATCCACTGCCTCACACACTCCCTCACACCCCAACCCACATCTCCCACCTCTATCCATCCCATCTCAATCCACCGCCTCGCACACCCCCTCACACACCCCAACCCCACATCTCCTACCTCTATCCATCCCATCTCAATCCACCGCCTCACACACTCCCTCACACCCCAACCCCACATCTCCCACCTATACCCATCCCATCTCAATCCACCGCCTCACACCCCAACCCCACATCTCCCACCTCTACCCATCCCATCTCAATCCACCGCCTCACACAATCCCTCACACCCCCAAACCCACATCTCCCTCCTCTTTCCATCCCATCTCAATCCAATGCCTCACACACTCCCTCACACCCCCAACCCCTCATCTCCCACTTCTATCCATCCCATCTCAATCTAACCGCCTCCCCACATCCCCTCACACCCCCAACCCCACCCCTCATCTCCCTCCTCTATCCATCCCATCTCAATCCACCGCCTCACACACCCCCTCACAACCCAACCCTCTCACACACACCTCCAGCCCCCTCCATCAATCCCTCTTCCCCTGTTCCACCCTCATAAAAGAAAAAGAAAAAGGAAAAAATCCAAAGATGTGTGCAGCAACGTTGGCCAAGTACCTGCGGTATCAGACAGCTGAAGGATCTTAGTTCAGGTTCAAACCCTCCTTGCTCATCAAACACCATCATTGTACTCATGTAGACCTTGCTCATCAAACACCATCACTGTGTAGACCTTGCTCATCAAATACCATCATTGTACTCATGTACACTTTGCTCATCAAACACCATCATTGTGTAGACCTTGCTCATCAAACACCATCATTGTACTCATGTACACCTTGCTCATCAAACACCATCATTGTACTCATGTAGACCTTGCTCATCAAACACCATCATTGTACTCATGTAGACCTTGCTCATCAAACACCATCACTGTGTAGACCTTGCTCATCAAACACCATCACTATACTCATGTGGATATTGCTCATCAAACACCATCATTGTACTCATGTAGACCTTGCTCATCAAACACCATCATTGTGTAGACCTTGCTCATCAAACATCACTGTACTCATGAAGACCTTGTTCATCAAACACCACCACTGTACTCATGTAGACCTTGCTCATCAAACATCATCATTGTACTCATGTAGACCTTGCTCATCAAACACCACCACTGTACTCATGTAGACCTTGCTCATCAAACACCATCATTGTACTCATGTAGACCTTGCTCATCAAACATCACTGTACTCATGAAGACCTTGTTCATCAAACACCATCATTGTACTCATGTAGACCTTGCTCATCAAACACCATCATTGTACTCATGAAGACCTTGTTCATCAAACACCATCATTGTGTAGACCTTGCTCATCAAACACCATCATTGTACTCATGTAGACCTTGCTCATCAAACACCATCATTGTGTAGACCTTGCTCGTCAAACACCATCATTGTACTCATGTAGACCTTGCTCATCAAACACCATCATTGTGTAGACCTTGCTCATCAAACACCATCATTGT
The DNA here is from genome assembly GCA_030674185.1 of Monoplex corrugatus. NCBI lineage: Eukaryota > Metazoa > Mollusca > Gastropoda > Littorinimorpha > Ranellidae > Monoplex > Monoplex corrugatus. The sequence continues at coordinate 1,710,403 of JAPXFY010000030.1, forward strand.
ACTCATGTAGACCTTGCTCATCAAACACTATTGTACTCAAGTAGACCTTGCTCATCAAACACCATCATTGTGTAGACCTTGCTCATCAAACACTATTGTACTCAAGTAGACCTTGCTCATCAAACACCATCATTGTACTCATGTAGACCTTGCTCATCAAACACCATCATTGTGGTCATGTAGACCTTGCTCATCATACACCATCATCGTACTTATATAGACCTTGCTCATCAAACACCATCATTGTACTCATGTAGACCTTGCTCATCAAACACCATCATTGTACTCATGTAGACTTGCTCATCAAACACCATCATTGTGTAGACCTTGCTCATCAAACACCATCATTGTTCTCATGTAGACCTTGCTCATCAAACACCATCATTGTGTAGACCTTGCTCATCAAACACCATCATTGTACTCATGTAGACCTTGCTCATCAAACACCATCATTGTGTAGACCTTGCTCATCAAACACCATCATTGTGGTCATGTACACATTGCTCATCAAACACCATCATTGTGGTCATGTAGACCTTGCTCATCAAACACCACCATTGTGGTCATGTAGACCTTGCTCATCAAACACCATCATTGTGGTCATGTAGACCTTGCTCATCAAACACCATCATTGTGGTCATGTACACATTGCTCATCAAACACCATCATTGTGGTCATGTACACATTGCTCATCAAACACCACCATTGTGGTATGTAGACCTTGCTCATCAAACACCATCATTGTGGTCATGTAGACCTTGCTCATCAAAACCATCATTGTGGTCATGTACACATTGCTCATCAAACACCATCATTGTGGTCATGTAGACCTTGCTCATCAAACACCATCATTGTACTCATGTAGACCTTGCTCATCAAACACCATCATTGTATTCATGTAGACCTTGCTCATCAAACACCATCATTGTACTCATGTAGACCTTGCTCATCAAACACCATCATTGTACTCATGTAGACCTTGCTCATCAAACACCATCATTGTATTCATGTAGACCTTGCTCATCAAACACCATCATTGTATTCAAGTAGACCTTGCTCATCAAACACCATCATTGTGGTCATCTAGACCTTGCTCATCAAACACCATCACTGTGTAGACCTTGCTCATCAAACACCATCATTGTACTCATGTACACCTTGCTCATCAAACACCATCATTGTACTCATGTAGACCTTGCTCATCAAACACCATCATTGTGCTCATGTAGACCTTGCTCATCAAACACCATCATCGTACTCATGTAGACCTTGCTCATCAAACACCATCATTGTACTCATGTAGACCTTGCTCATCAAACACCATCATCGTACTCATGTAGACCTTGTGAATATACTAGAAATAGAAAGCAAAGGTAAGGGGTTGGAACTAAACAGCAGGAAGACTGAAGTCATGGTGATCAGTAAAAAACATGAAATCCCTTCATGCAAAATAACAGCAAATGGCACAACCTTGACACAGGTTGATAAATTTAAATACCTGGGAACGACCATTTCACCAGATGGCAGATGCACATCAGAAATAGCCAGCAGAATCGGCCAAGCAAAAACAACATTCAACAAGACAGAGAGCATTCTTACCAACTAATGCCTATCAATTAACATCAGGAAGAGAGTACTTGAATGTTATCATCATCATCAGGTGCCTTGCCAGATGGTGTTTGCGATCATGGACTTCCATCTGCCTCTATCTCTCGTTGCCCCTAGCATCTCCCCCACCCTCCTTGTCCCAGCCACTCTGCAAGTCCGTCCAGCATTTTCTCTCTGGGTATATCCGGTGCTCTCTTTCCCTCCAGCTTTCCCGTTGTGACCAGGTGCTCCAAATCCCCCTTCCTCATAAAATGGCCTATAAATGTTGCCTGTCTTTTCCTAATCTTCCTTATGAGTGATCTACTTGTGTCTGCCTCCATCAAGACTCTGTTTTCTTTGCTGTCCATGGAACCCTCAACATTTTTTTAGAAACCACATCTCGGCTGCCTCAATCTTATTCTGGCTTTGTTTGTTGACTGTCCACGCCTCGCATCCGTACAACAGTATTGGTTCTATATAACATTCAAGAACTCTCTTTCTGATGTTAATTGATAGGCATTTGTTGAATGTTATATAGAAACAATACTGTTGTACGGTTGTGAGGCATGGACAGTCAACAAGCAAAGCCAGAACAAGATTGAGGCAGCTGAGAAGTGGTTTCTAAGAAAGCTGTTGAGAGTGCATTGGACAGCAAAGAAAACAAACAAGACAGTCTTGATGGAGGCAGACAAGTAAATCAGGAAGATTAGGAAAAGGCAGGCAACATTCATAGGCCATTTCACCAGATGAGGAAAAGGGAATTTGAATACCTGGTCACAACGGGAAAGTTGGAGGGAAGGAGAGCACCGGGTAGACCCAGGACGAAGATAGCAGACGGACTTGCAGAGTGGCTGAAGACAGGGAGGGTGCAAGAGATGCTTGAGGCAACAAGAGATAGAAACAGATGGAAGTCCATAATCGCCAACGCCATGTAGCAAGGTACCTGATGATGATGAGACCTTGCTCATCAAACACCATCATTGTACTCATGTAGACATTGCTCTTCAAACACCATCATTGTACTCATGTAGACCTTGCTCATCAAACACCATCATTGTACTCATGTAGACCTTGCTCTTCAAACACCATCATTGTACTCATGTAGACATTGCTCTTCAAACACCATCATTGTACTCATGTAGACTATGCTCATCAAACACCATCATTGTACTCATGTAGACCTTGCTCATCAAACACCATCATTGTACTCATGTAGACATTGCTCTTCAAACACCATCATTGTACTCATGTAGACATTGCTCTTCAAACACCATCATTGTACTCATGTAGACATTGCTCATCAAACACCATCATTGTACTCATGTAGACCTTGCTCATCAAACACCATCATTGTGTAGACCTTGCTCATCAAACACCATCATTGTACTCATGTAGACCTTGCTCATCAAACACCATCATTGTGTAGACCTTGCTCATCAAACACCATCATTGTGTAGACCTTGCTCATCAAACACCATCATTGTACTCATGTAGACCTTGCTCATCAAACATCATCACTATAATCATGTAGACCTTGCTCATCAAACACCATCATTATACTCATGTAGACCTTGCTCATCAAACACCATCACTGTACTCATGTAGACCTTGCTCATCAAACACCATCATTGTACTCATGTAGACCTTGCTAATCAAACACCATCATTATACTCATGTAGACCTTGCTCATCAAACACCATCACTCTACTCATGTAGACCTTGCTCATCAAACATCACTATAATCATGTAGACCTTGCTCATCAAACACCATCATTGTACTCATGTAGATCCTGCTCATCAAACACCATCAGTGTACTCATGTAGACCTTACTCATCAAACACCATCACTGTACTCATGAAGACCTTGCTCATCAAACGCCATCATTGTGTAGACTTTGCTCATCAAACACCATCAGTGTACTCATGTAGACCTTGCTCATCAACACCATCATCGTACTCATGTAGACCTTGCTCATCAAACACCATCATTGTACTCATGTAGACCTTGCTCATCAAACACCATCACTGTACTCATGTAGACCTTGCTCATCATACACCATCACTGTACTCATGTAGACCTTGCTCATCAAACACCATCATTGTACTCATGTAGACCTTGCTCATCAAACACCATCACTGTACTCATGTAGACCTTGCTCATCAAACACCACATATTCTACTCATGTACACCTTGCTCATCAAACACCATCATTGTACTCATGTAGACTTTGCTCATCATACACCATCATTGTATTCACGTAGACCTTGCTCATCAAACACCATCATTGTACTCATGTAGACCTTACTCATCAAACACCATCATTGTGTAGACCTTGCTCATCAAACACTATCATTGTACTCATGTAGACCTTGCTCATCAAACACCATCATTGTGTAGACTTTACTCATCAAACACCATCATTGTACTCATGTACACCTTGCTCATCAAACACCATCATTGTACTCATGTACACCTTGCTCATCAAACACCATCATTGTACTCATGTAGACCTTGCTCATCAAACACCATCATTGTGTAGACCTTGCTCATCAAACACCATCATTGTACTCGGTAGACCTTGCTCATCAAACACCATCACTGTACTCATGTAGACCTTGCTCATCAAACACCATCACTGTACTCATGTAGACCTTGCTCATCAAACACCATCATTGTACTCATGTAGACCTTACTCATCAAACACCATCATTGTACTCATGAAGACCTTGCTCATCAAACACCATCATTGTACTCATGTAGACCTTGCTCATCAAACACCATCATTGTACTCATGTAGACCTTGCTCATCAAACACCATCATTGTACTCATGTAGACCTTGCTCATCAAACACCATCACTGCGCAGACCTTGCTCATCAAACACCATCATTGTACTCATGTAGACCTTGTGAATATACTAGAAATAGAAAGCAAAGGTAAGGGGTTGGAACTAAACAGCAGGAAGACTGAAGTCATGGTGATCAGTAAAAAACATGAAATCCCTTCATGCAAAATAACAGCAAATGGCATAACCTTGACACAGGTTGATAAATTTAAATACCTGGGAACGACCATTTCACCAGATGGCAGATGCACATCAGAAATAGCCAGCAGAATCGGCCAAGCAAAAACAACATTCAACAAGACAGAGAGCATTCTTACCAACTAATGCCTATCAATTAACATCAGGAAGAGAGTTCTTGAATGTTATCATCATCATCATGTGCCCTGCCACATGGCTTTTGCGATCATGGACTTCCATCTGCCTCTATATCTCGTTGCCCCTAGCATCTCCCCCACCCTCCTTGTCCCCAGCCACTCTGCAAGTCCGTCCAGCATTTTCTCTCTGGGTCTACCTGGTGCTCTCTTTCCCTCCAGCTTTCCCGTTGTGACCAGGTGCTCCAAATCCCCCTTCCTCATAAAATGGCCTATAAATGTTGCCTGTCTTTTCCTAATCTTCCTTATGAGTGATCTACTTGTGTCTGCCTCCCTCAAGACTCTCGTTTGTTTTCTTTGCTGTCCATGGAACCCTCAACATTCTTCTTAGAAACCACATCTCAGCTGCCTCAATCTTGTTCTGGCTTTGTTTGTTGACTGTCCACGCCTCGCATCCGTACAACAGTATTGGTTCTATATAACATTCAAGAACTCTCTTTCTGATGTTAATTGATAGGTATTTGTTGAATGTTATATAGAACCAATACTGTTGTACGGTTGTGAGGCATGGACAGTCAACAAGCAAAGCCAGAACAAGATTGAGGCAGCTGAGAAGTGGTTTCTAAGAAAGATGTTGAGAGTGCCTTGGACAACAAAGAAAACAAACAAGACAGTCTTGATGGAGGCAGACAAGTAAATCATTCATAAGGAGGATTAGGAAAAGGCAGGCAACATTCATAGGCCATTTCACCAGATGAGGAAAAGGGAATTTGAACACCTGGTCACAACGGGAAAGTTGGAGGGAAGGAGAGCACCGGGTAGACCCAGGACGAAGATACCAGACGGAATTGCAGAGTGGTTGAAGACAGGGAGGGTGTAAGAGACGCTTGAGGCAACAAGAAATAGAAACAGATGGAAGTCCATAATCGCCAACGCCATGCAGCAAGGCACCTGATGATGATGAGACCTTGCTCATCAAACACCACCACTGTACTCATGTAGACCTTGCTCATCAAACACCATCATTGTGTTCATGTAGACCTTGCTCATCAAACACCATCACTGTACTCATGTAGACCTTGCTCATCAAACACCATCATTGTACTAATGTAGACCCTGCTCATCAAACACCATCACTGTACTCATGTAGACCTTGCTCATCAAACACCATCACTGTACTCATGTAGACCTTGCTCATCAAACACCATCACTGTACTCATGTAGACCTTGCTCATCAAACACCATCACTGTACTCATGTAGACCTTGCTCATCAAACACCATCACTGTACTCATGTAGACCTTGCTCATCAAACACCATCATTGTACTCATGTAGACCTTGCTCATCAAACACCATCATTGTACTAATGTAGACCTTGCTCATCAAACATCACTGTACTCATGTAGACCTTGCTCATCAAACACCATCATTGTACTCATGTAGACCTTGCTCATCAAAGACCATCATTGTACTCATGTAGACCTTGCTCATCAAAGACCATCATTGTACTCATGTAGACCTTGCTCATCAAAGACCATCACTGTACTCATGTAGACCTTGCTCATCAAACACCATCATTGTACTCATGCAGACCTTGCTCATCAAACATCATCACTGTACTCATGTAGACCTTGCTCATCAAATACCATCACTGTACTCATGTAGACCTTGCTCATCAAAGACCATCACTGTACTCATGTAGACCTTGCTCATCAAACACCATCATTGTACTCATGTAGACCTTGCTCATCAAACATCATCACTGTACTCATGTAGACCTTGCTCATCAAACACCATCATTGTACTCATGTAGACCTTGCTCATCAAACACCACCACTGTACTCATGTAGACCCTGCTCATCAAACACCATCACTGTACTCATGTAGACCTTGCTCATCAAACATCACTGTACTCATGTAGACCTTGCTCATCAAACACCATCATTGTACTCATGTAGACCTTGCTCATCAAACACCATCACTGTACTCATGTAGACCTTGCTCATCAAACACCATCATTGTACTCATGTAGACCTTGCTCATCAAACACCATCACTGTACTCATGTAGACCTTGCTCATCAAACACCATCATTGTACTCATGTAGACCTTGCTCATCAAAGACCATCACTGTACTCATGTAGACCTTGCTCATCAAAGACCATCATTGTACTCATGTAGACCTTGCTCATCAAAGACCATCATTGTACTCATGTAGACCTTGCTCATCAAACACCATCATTGTGTAGACCTTGCTCATCAAACACCATCATTGTGTAGACCTTGCTCATCAAACACCATCATTGTACTCATGTAGACCTTGCTCATCAAACACCATCATTGTGTAGACCTTGCTCATCAAACACCATCATTGTGTAGACCTTGCTCATCAAACACCATCATTGTGTAGACCTTGCTCATCAAACACCATCATTGTGTAGACCTTGCTCATCAAACACCATCATTGTACTCGGTAGACCTTGCTCATCAAACACCATCACTGTACTCATGTAGACCTTGCTCATCAAACACCATCACTGTACTCATGTAGACCTTGCTCATCAAACACCATCATTGTACTCATGTAGACCTTACTCATCAAACACCATCATTGTACTCATGAAGACCTTGCTCATCAAACACCATCATTGTACTCATGTAGACCTTGCTCATCAAACACCATCATTGTACTCATGTAGACCTTGCTCATCAAACACCATCATTGTACTCATGTAGACCTTGCTCATCAAACACCATCATTGTACTCATGTAGACCTTGCTCATCAAACACCATCACTGCGCAGACCTTGCTCATCAAACACCATCATTGTACTCATGTAGACCTTGTGAATATACTAGAAATAGAAAGCAAAGGTAAGGGGTTGGAACTAAACAGCAGGAAGACTGAAGTCATGGTGATCAGTAAAAAACATGAAATCCCTTCATGCAAAATAACAGCAAATGGCATAACCTTGACACAGGTTGATAAATTTAAATACCTGGGAACGACCATTTCACCAGATGGCAGATGCACATCAGAAATAGCCAGCAGAATCGGCCAAGCAAAAACAACATTCAACAAGACAGAGAGCATTCTTACCAACTAATGCCTATCAATTAACATCAGGAAGAGAGTTCTTGAATGTTATCATCATCATCATGTGCCCTGCCACATGGCTTTTGCGATCATGGACTTCCATCTGCCTCTATATCTCGTTGCCCCTAGCATCTCCCCCACCCTCCTTGTCCCCAGCCACTCTGCAAGTCCGTCCAGCATTTTCTCTCTGGGTCTACCTGGTGCTCTCTTTCCCTCCAGCTTTCCCGTTGTGACCAGGTGCTCCAAATCCCCCTTCCTCATAAAATGGCCTATAAATGTTGCCTGTCTTTTCCTAATCTTCCTTATGAGTGATCTACTTGTGTCTGCCTCCCTCAAGACTCTCGTTTGTTTTCTTTGCTGTCCATGGAACCCTCAACATTCTTCTTAGAAACCACATCTCAGCTGCCTCAATCTTGTTCTGGCTTTGTTTGTTGACTGTCCACGCCTCGCATCCGTACAACAGTATTGGTTCTATATAACATTCAAGAACTCTCTTTCTGATGTTAATTGATAGGTATTTGTTGAATGTTATATAGAACCAATACTGTTGTACGGTTGTGAGGCATGGACAGTCAACAAGCAAAGCCAGAACAAGATTGAGGCAGCTGAGAAGTGGTTTCTAAGAAAGATGTTGAGAGTGCCTTGGACAACAAAGAAAACAAACAAGACAGTCTTGATGGAGGCAGACAAGTAAATCATTCATAAGGAGGATTAGGAAAAGGCAGGCAACATTCATAGGCCATTTCACCAGATGAGGAAAAGGGAATTTGAACACCTGGTCACAACGGGAAAGTTGGAGGGAAGGAGAGCACCGGGTAGACCCAGGACGAAGATACCAGACGGAATTGCAGAGTGGTTGAAGACAGGGAGGGTGTAAGAGACGCTTGAGGCAACAAGAAATAGAAACAGATGGAAGTCCATAATCGCCAACGCCATGCAGCAAGGCACCTGATGATGATGAGACCTTGCTCATCAAACACCACCACTGTACTCATGTAGACCTTGCTCATCAAACACCATCATTGTGTTCATGTAGACCTTGCTCATCAAACACCATCACTGTACTCATGTAGACCTTGCTCATCAAACACCATCATTGTACTAATGTAGACCCTGCTCATCAAACACCATCACTGTACTCATGTAGACCTTGCTCATCAAACACCATCACTGTACTCATGTAGACCTTGCTCATCAAACACCATCACTGTACTCATGTAGACCTTGCTCATCAAACACCATCACTGTACTCATGTAGACCTTGCTCATCAAACACCATCACTGTACTCATGTAGACCTTGCTCATCAAACACCATCATTGTACTCATGTAGACCTTGCTCATCAAACACCATCATTGTACTAATGTAGACCTTGCTCATCAAACATCACTGTACTCATGTAGACCTTGCTCATCAAACACCATCATTGTACTCATGTAGACCTTGCTCATCAAAGACCATCATTGTACTCATGTAGACCTTGCTCATCAAAGACCATCATTGTACTCATGTAGACCTTGCTCATCAAAGACCATCACTGTACTCATGTAGACCTTGCTCATCAAACACCATCATTGTACTCATGCAGACCTTGCTCATCAAACATCATCACTGTACTCATGTAGACCTTGCTCATCAAATACCATCACTGTACTCATGTAGACCTTGCTCATCAAAGACCATCACTGTACTCATGTAGACCTTGCTCATCAAACACCATCATTGTACTCATGTAGACCTTGCTCATCAAACATCATCACTGTACTCATGTAGACCTTGCTCATCAAACACCATCATTGTACTCATGTAGACCTTGCTCATCAAACACCACCACTGTACTCATGTAGACCCTGCTCATCAAACACCATCACTGTACTCATGTAGACCTTGCTCATCAAACATCACTGTACTCATGTAGACCTTGCTCATCAAACACCATCATTGTACTCATGTAGACCTTGCTCATCAAACACCATCACTGTACTCATGTAGACCTTGCTCATCAAACACCATCATTGTACTCATGTAGACCTTGCTCATCAAACACCATCACTGTACTCATGTAGACCTTGCTCATCAAACACCATCATTGTACTCATGTAGACCTTGCTCATCAAAGACCATCACTGTACTCATGTAGACCTTGCTCATCAAAGACCATCATTGTACTCATGTAGACCTTGCTCATCAAAGACCATCATTGTACTCATGTAGACCTTGCTCATCAAACACCATCATTGTGTAGACCTTGCTCATCAAACACCATCATTGTGTAGACCTTGCTCATCAAACACCATCATTGTACTCATGTAGACCTTGCTCATCAAACACCATCATTGTGTAGACCTTGCTCATCAAACACCATCATTGTGTAGACCTTGCTCATCAAACACCATCATTGTGTAGACCTTGCTCATCAAACACCATCATTGTGTAGACCTTGCTCATCAAACACCATCATTGTACTCATGTAGACCTTGCTCATCAACCATCATTGTACTCATGTAGACCTTGTTCATCAAACACCATCATTGTACTCATGTAGACCTTGCTCATCAAACACCATCACTGTACTCATGTAGACCTTGCTCATCAAACACCATCATTGTACTATGTAGACCTTGCTCATCAAACACCATCATTGTGTAGACCTTGCTCATCAAACACCATCATTGTACTCATGTAGACCTTGCTCATCAAACACCATCATTGTACTCATGTAGACCTTGCTCATCAAACACCATCATTGTACTCATGTAGACCTTGCTCGTCAAACACCATCACTGTGTAGACCTTGCTCATCAAACACCATCATTGTGTAGACCTTGCTCATCAAACACCATCATTGTGTAGACCTTGCTCATCAAACACCATCATTGTGTAGACCTTGCTCATCAAACACCATCATTGTACTATGTAAACCTTGCTCATCAAACACCATCATTGTGTAGACCTTGCTCATCAAACACCATCATTGTGTAGACCTTGCTCATCAAACACCATCATTGTACTATGTAGACCTTGCTCATCAAACACCATCATTGTACTATGTAGACCTTGCTCATCAAACACCATCATTGTACTCATGTAGACCTTGCTCATCAAACACCATCATTGTGTAGACCTTGCTCATCAAACACCATCATTGTGTAGACCTTGCTCATCAAACACCATCATTGTACTCATGTAGACCTTGCTCATCAAACACCATCATTGTACTCATGTAGACCTTGCTCATCAAACACCATCATTGTACTCATGTAGACATTTGCTCAAACATCATCATTGTACTCATGGAGATCTTGCTCATCGTATGCGATCACTGCGCTCAAGTCATCTATGAACGCTGAGGGAGAAGAGTGGAAGAATGATTCGGATGTTCGCCTGCCAATAACTGAACTCGAGGTTCCAAGGTTTGTTTCCTGTTATGACCTTGACTTTTCTCTTCAGATTAGCTACAATACTGAACTGAATGTTGAAGCCCTGGAGGAATTTGGCATAGAAAAAATAACAGTCCTCCTAAATGAAATTTATGACAGTGGAAAAATCCCCAAAGATATGTCAAAATCAATTTTCATTGCACTTCCAAAGAAGACAGGGGTTATAGAATGCAAACTCCATCGCACAATCAGTTTGATGAGCCATGTAACAAAAATCCTGTTCAGAATAATCATGAGGAGGACAAGGAATAGAATCAAAAGAGAAATAGCAGAAGAACAGTGTGGATTTGTGGAAGGGAAAGGAACTATTAATGCCATATACATCATAAGAACTATCATAGAGAGGTCAATTGAGATGAATAAGGATTTGTATTTATGCTTTGTTAACTATACCAAGGCTTTCTTCGATTGGGTACGACATGAAGAATTGATCAACCAACTGGAGAGACTCAATGTTGATGGAAAAGATCTACGAATCATCAGGAATATGCACTGGGAACAAACAGCTGCAATGAGAATAGAAAACAATATAAGCTCTTTTCAAAACGTCAAAAGAGGAGTCAGACAGGGTTGTGTTTTGTCACCAGATCTGTTTTCACTATATAATGAAAACATCATGAGAAACCTAGAAGAAGACCCTGGATTAAAGGTTGGAGGGTAAATGATAACATTCGGTACGCAGATGATACCATGCTAATTGCAGAAAATGAAAGGGACCTACAAAACCTTGTGAATATACTAGAAATAGAAAGCAAAAGTAAGGGGTTGGAACTAAACAGCAGGAAGATTGAAGTCATGGTGATCAGTAAAAAACATGAAATCCCCTCCTGCAAAATAACAGCAAACGGCACAACCTTGACACAGGTTAATAAGTTCAAATACCTGGGAACGGTCATTTCATCAGATGGCAGATGCACATCGGAAATAGCTGGCAGAATCGGCCAAGCCAAAACAACATTCAAGAAGGTGACAAGCAGATGCCTATCATTAACATCAGAAAGAGAATGTTATATAGAACCAATACTGTTGTACGGATGCGAGGCGTGGACAGTCAGCTAGCAAAGCCAGAGCAGGATCGAGGCAGCTGAGATGTGGATTCTCAGAAGAATGTTGAGAGTTCCATGGACAGCAAAGAAAACAAACGAGACAGTCTTGATGGAGGCAGACACAAGTAGATCACTCATAAGGAAGATTAGGAAAAGACAAGCAACATTTATAGGCCATTTTATGAGGAAGGGGGATTTGGAGCACCTGGTCACAATGGGAAAGCTGGAGGGAAAGAGAGCACCAGGTAGACCCAGGGAGAGAATGCTGGACGGACTTGCAGAGTGGCTGGGGATGAGGAGGGTGGGGGAGATGCTGGGGGCAACGAGAGATAGAGATGGTTGGAAGTCCATGGTCGCCAACGCCATGCGGCAGGGCACCTGATGATGATGATGATTGAACTGAATGTCCAGTCCTTCAGAACGGGACGAAAAAAGTCAGACTCGTGTGCCTTCCTGCCTGCAAATGCTATAAGAAAGCAGTTGAAAATTGTGCACAGCAGGGCATTTGCCCATCTTGCCCTGGTGTAAAAAACTGGAGAGAGAGGTTGTTTTTCCAGGTCCCTCCCCATGAAGGCCAATTAGCTTTCTGGCCTGTCTGAAGTCTGTCAAAAAATAATTACAAAGATTAGACTGCAGTGCGGCAACACGCTCTCAACAGGAGAACAGCTACAGCTTCACATGGTAGTTCTGTTGTGACAAAAAGAAATGAATACAAATATGAATATAAATCATTTTGAAGTCCTCTGGCTTGTTATGCCAGGGTGGAATGGACAGTAAACTTGACATCCCTATAACAACTACCTATAACATCCCAAAAACTACCTATAAATCCCAGTAACACCTGTAACATCCCAATAACAATTACCCACAACATCCTAATAACACCTGTAACATCCCAATAACAATTGCCCACAACATCCTAATAACACCTTAACATCCCTATAACAATTACCTATAACATCCTAACACCTGTAACATCCCAATAACAATTACCTATAACATCCTAATAACACCTTAACATCCCCATAACAATTACCTATAACATCCTAATAACACCTGTAACATCCCAATAACAATTACCGATAACATTCTAATAATACCTGTAACATCCCAATAACAATTACCTATAACATCCTATTAACACCTGTAACATCCCAATAACAATTACCTATAACATCCTAATAACACCTGTAACATCCCAATAACATTACCTATAACATCCTCATAACACCTGTAACATCCCAATAATACCTTAACATCCCAATAACAATTACCTGTAACATCCCAATAACACCTGTAACATCCCAATGACACCGTGCTAATTGCAGAAAATGAAAGGGACCTACAAAGCCTTGTAAATATACTAGAAATAGAAAGCAAAGGTAAGGGGTTGGAACTAAACAGCAGGAAGACTGAAGTCATGGTGATCAGTAAAAAACATGAAATCCCCTCATGCAAAATAACAGCAAATGGCACAACCTTGACACAGGTTAATAAGTTCAAACACCTGGGAACGGTCATTTCATCAGACGGCAGATGCACATCGGAAATAGCCGGCAGAATCGGCCAAGCCAAAACAGCATTCAACAAGATGACAAGCATTCTTACCAACAAATGCCTATCAATTAACATCAGAAAGAGAGTCCTTGAATGTTATATAAAACTAATACTGTTGTACGGATGCGAGGCGTGGACAGTCAACAAGCAAAGCCAGAACAGGATCGAGGCAGCCGAGATGTGGTTTCTAAGAAGAATGTTGAGAGTTCCATGGACAGCAAAGAAAACAAACGCGACAGTCTTGGAGGCAGACACAAGTAGATCACTCATAAGAAAGATTAGGAAAAGACAGGCAACATTTATAGGCCATTTTTTTAGGAAGAGGGATTTGGAGCACCTGGTCACAACGGGAAAGCTGGAGGGAAAGAGAGCACCGGGTAGACCCAGAGAGAAAATGCTGGACAGACTTGCAGAGTGGCTGGGGATGAGGAGGGTGGGGGAGATGCTGGGGGCAACGAGAGATCGAGGCAGATGAAGTCCATGATCGCCAACGCCATGCGGCAGGGCATCTGATGATGATAACATCCTAATAACACCGTATCACTATCACCTATAACATCTCTATAACAACTATGACAATAACTACCTATAACAATAACAACTACCTATAACATCCCAATAACACCTGTAACATCAAATAACTACCTATAACATCCCTATAGCAACTACCTATTAGATCCCAATAACAACTGTAACAATTACTATCTATGACATCCCAAGAACTACCTGTAACTATAACTACCTACAACAATAACAACTACCTACAACAATAACAACTACCTACAACATTAACAACTACCTATAACAATAACAACTACCTACAACATTAACAACTACCAACAACAATAACAACTACCTACAACAATAACAACTACCTACAACATTAACAACTACCTACAACAATAACAACTACCTATAACATTAAAACTACCTACAACAATAACAACTACCTACAACAATAACAACTACCTACAACATTAACAACTACCTACAACATTAACAACTACCTGTAACAATAACAACTACCTACAACATTAACAACTACCTATAACAATAACAACTACCTATAACAATAACAACTACCTATAACATTAACAATTACCTACAACAATAACAACTACCTACAACAATAACTACCTATAACATTAACAACTACCTATAACAATAACAACTACCTACAACAATAACAAACTACCTACAACAATAACAACTACCTGCAACAATAACAACTACCTACAACAATAACAACTACCTACAACAATAACAACTACCTATAACATTAACAACTACCTATAACAATAACTACCTATAACATTAACAACTACCTACAACAATAACAACTACCTACAACAATAACTACCTACAACAATAACAACTACCTATAACAATAATACCTAACACAATAACAACTACCTACAACAATAACAACTACCTACAACATTAACAACTACCTATAACAATAACAACTACCTACAACAATAACTACCTACAACAATAACAACTACCTACAACAATAATACCTATAACAATAACAACTACCTACAACAATAACAACTACCTATAACATTAACAACTACCTATAACAATAACTACCTACAACAATAACAACTACCTATAACATTAACAACTACCTACAACAATAACTACCTACAACAATAACTACCTACAACAATAACTATCTACAACAATAACTACCTACAACAATAACAACTACCTACAACATTAACAACTACCTATAACAATAACAACTACCTACAACAATAACTACCTACAACAATAACAACTACCTACAACATTAACAACTACCTATAACAATAACAACTACCTACAACAATAACAACTACCTACAACAATAACAACTACCTACAACAATAACAACTACCTACAACAATAACAACTACCTACAACAATAACTACCTACAACAATAACAACTACCTACAACATTAACAACTACCTATAACAATAACAACTACCTAAACAATAACAACTACCTACAACAATAACAACTACCTACAACAATAACAACTACCTACAACAATAATACCTACAACAATAACAACTACCTACAACAATAACAACTACCTACAACATTAACAACTACCTAAACAATAACTACCTACAACAATAACAACTACCTATAACAATAACAACTACCTACAACAATAACAACTACCTATAACATTAACTACCTACAACAATAACTACCTACAACAATAACAACTACCTATAACAATAACAACTACCTACAACAATAACAACTACCTATAACAATAACAACTACCTACAACAATAACAACTACCTACAACATTAACTACCTACAACAATAACAACTACCTATAACAATAACAACTACCTACAACAATAACAACTACCTACAACAATAACAACTACCTACAACAATAACAACTACCTACAACAATAACAACTACCTACAACAATAACAACTACCTACAACAATAACAACTACCTACAACAATAACAACTACCTACAACAATAACAACTACCTACAACAATAACTACCTACAACAATAACAAATACCTATAACAATACCAACTACCTACAACAATAACAAATACCTATAACAATAACAACTACCTACAACAATAACAAATACCTATAACAATAACAACTACCTACAACATAAACAAATACCTATAACAATAACAACTACCTACAACAATAACTACATACAACAATAACCTACAACACCTACCTATAACAATAACAACTACCTACAACAGTAACAACTACCCATAACAATGACCTATAACAATAACAACAACTACACTGTATATCTATAATGTGACCATGCTTGAATGCAACAGAAAAATGGATCTCTTGGATTCCTATGATGACCTCTTCCACCAGCTAAACATCTGTATGAAGTCAGACCATCCACTGACTGAAACCAACGGAATATTAACACCAAACATCTGTATGTAGTCAGACAATCCACTGACTGAAACCAACGGAATATTAACACCAAACATCTGTATGTAGTCAGACAATCCACTGACTGAAACCAACGGAATATTAACACCAAACATCTGTATGTAGTCAGACTATCCACTGACTGAAACCAACGGAATATTAACACCAAACATCTGTATGTAGTCAGACTGTCCACTGACTGAAACCAACGGAATATTAACACCAAACATCTGTATGTAGTCAGACTCCTCACTGACTGAAACCAACGGAATATCAACTGACTGAAACCAACGGAATATTAACACCAAACATCTGTATGTAGTCAGACTATCCACTGACTGAAACCAACGGAATATTAACACCAAACATCTGTATGTAGTCAGACTGTCCACTGACTGAAACCAACGGAATATTAACACCAAACATCTGTATGTAGTCAGACTCCTCACTGACTGAAACCAACGGAATATCAACTGACTGAAACCAACGGAATATTGACACCAAACATCTGTATGTAGTCAGACAATCCACTGACTGAAACCAACGGAATATCAACTGACTGAAACCAACGGAATATTAACACCAAACATATATGTATGTAGTCAGACAATCCACTGACTGAAATCAACGGAATATTAACACCAAACATCTGTATGTAGTCAGACTGTCCACTGACTGAAATCAACGGAATATCAACACCAAACATCTGTATGTAGTCAGACAATCCACTGACTGAAACCAACGGAATATTAACACCAAACATCTGTATGTAGTCAGACAATCCACTGACTGAAACCAACGGAATATTAACACCAAACATCTGTATGTAGTCAGACAATCCACTGACTGAAACCAACGGAATATTAACACCAAACATCTGTATGTAGTCAGACTGTCCACTGACAAAAACAAACAGAATATTAAGACCACACATCTGTATACACAGCCAGTGAAACCATATTCCTCATAACCATTCCAACCATTAGAATATACAGTCCAATTCATACAGTGTGGACATATGAATGCCATCATTATTTACGGAAAACCAAATGTGACCTGTCAAATCACCTGAATGTACAGAACCAGAAAAACACAGAAACAGGATTTGCATTGAATATAACAAAGACAAGACAGGCACAAATCTTCAGGCAACTGGCCTTTATCAAGCATACATTTTAAAAAAACATAAAACAAAATTTAGGGGGAGGGAGAACACAAAAACTTTACTGACGTTTCACTGAGCAGAAGCTGACTGATGTATGTTGGCTTAAGACCAATCCTAACCATTCAATCACGGCATTCGAGTCAAAATTTCTGTAAATCTTTCCACTGTGATGCCATAACACCTGAATGTTAACTTATGCCCAAATCTAACCATTCAATTACAGTGTCAAGAGTTACACCAATATATGTCCACTGCTACATCAAAACACTGGAGTGTTAGCTTACACCCAGACTTAACCATTCAGTTACAGTTTACGAGTTACAAGAAATATGTCCACTGTGACATCAAAACAACTGAGTGTTAGCTTACACCCAGACACACCCAGACTTAATCATTCAATTACAGTGTACGAGTTACAAGAAATATGTCCACTGTGACGTCAAAACAACTGAGTGTTAGCTTACACCCAGACTTAATCATTCAATTACAGTGTACGAGTTACAAGAAATATGTCCACCGTGACGTCAAAACAACTGAGTGTTAGCTTACACCCAGACTTAACCATTCAATTACAGTGTACAAGTTATACAAGTTACAAGAAATATGTCCACTGTGACGTCAAAACAACTGAGTGTTAGCTTACACCCAGACTTAATCATTCAATTACAGTGTACGAGTTACAAGAAATATGTCCACCGTGACGTCAAAACAACTGAGTGTTAGCTTACACCCAGACTTAACCATTCAATTACTGTGTACAAGTTATACAAGTTACAAGAAATATGTCCACTGTGACGTCAAAACAACTGAGTGTTAGCTTACACCCAGACTTAACCAGTCAATTACAGTGTACGAGTTACAATGTCTACACCCTATTCCAGTTTATCACTCACTCACCTGCTGAAGCCAAAATACAACTGCTCCAATGTGATGATTAAAACACACAAAAGCCAGAACATATGCATTACCTACTGAAAACAACATCTAACCATTCCATAGCAGTCACTGAAAAGATGTTTCTGTTACAATATTCTAGTACACAAAACTCATACACAGTAGTCAGATATTCTACTCACCTGCACTAATCATGCTGAGGTCAGGCCATTTTCAATCAATTTCTACATACTTCTCCCTTCCCAATCATGTCTATTTCTATAAAATATTTACCTTTCTACTTACCTCAGTCCTATCAACCATCTTGCATTCATATGCACACACTCCTCCCCCCACCCCCATACAGTGATACACACATCCACCTACACCCCACCACACCCTCTACACACAAAGATGAAAAGAACAGAAAAGAAAGATGAACCTAGGTCAAGGGGGATGACCAGTACACAACTCAACTTTGATATTAACAATCCACAGTGATGCTCGCACACACACACACGCACACACACACACACACACACTCACACATACTACATACATATGACCTTCAAAAAAAAAAAATTAACACTTTATGACTCCATGTACACATTCACTAACCGTAGGCCCAAACATCAAAACCCCATACAAGAAAACGCTCAAAACAAACCCAATTCCACACTGTATGTTACTACCAGCTCCCTCCCCCTCCTTCCTCACTCTGGTCCCAATACACCAGCAACAGACTTTTTTCCTTTTGTTTTAAGTTATATAATACACAATGTATGCTCCTACCTATACATTTATTCATCACCCACACTTCCACACACACACAAAAAAACCACAACAAAAAACCACAACAACAATAACAAAAAAAAAAGAAAAAATCTCACACACACACACACACACACACACACACACACACACACACACACACACACACACACACACACACACACACACATTTCATCTATCACACAAATACTGACGCAGTCCAAAACAAAGGTGACTGCCCACGTTCAAGAAAACAGGAACCAGGAAAAAAAAACACAAAAGAATAATAAGAACGCGTATTTAATACAACAATGCGCCTGTCTTGTCTTGTCTTGTCTTGTTGTATTGAATACGCATTCTTATTCATCTTTCATGTTTTTTCTGGTTACTGACACAGTCAACAAAAATACAAAAATAAAAAATGCAGGGGAAAAATGCACACACTTGTAAAGAAAGATAATCCAAGTACTCCAGTCAGATGATCTACCCATAAATTTGTCATAAAGTGGCAAGTAATCTTGTTCTAATCATCAACCCATAAATAAATATTAACAATATAATCCTTTCCATCATAATATTTCTTCAATACCAATTTTTCACTATGATAAAGTCTGTTACAAATACTGATGATGAAGCCACACTTTGTACATGTGATAAAGCAAGAATACATCTATAGATCTACATCCTTCCACTTGTCCATCGCACAAACGCATACATGAATAACAAAAACAAAAAAATTTTTTTTTTTTTTTTTTTTTTAAAAAACGTATACATACTATTAACTGGACAGTTTTACAGACAGGAGTTACAGGATATATAGATATCTATATATCATGTTTCATTATTTCAGTCACCCTTTCACTCCCACACCCTAGCCACCAACTGCAAGACCTAAGCCTTTTGACTCCCTCACCCTATTCCCGGCTTCCTGCAGGAAGCTGGTGGATAAGGTGAGGGAGTGAAAGGGTTAAGGTTCTGCTTTGCTAGTATGGTTCTTTGACTGACAATGCAGGATGCTGATGGTCAGGATGCGGGAGTCAAACGGTTAATTTCCCTCGTTGTTTTGTTCAGTTTTGTTTTTTTAAAGATTTAGTAAAAAAAAACAACAAAAATCCATATCCCTCCCCTTCAAAACATACCAAAAGAATGCAAAATGAAAAAAAAAAAAAATACACATATGAACAAAAATGGAATGTTGGTTTACAACCAATCATCTAATGTATAACTTATCATGACTGAATATTAAAAAATACCTTGTTTGTAAAAGATCCTTTGGAGTATAAAACACGTTTTGAGCCCAGGCCCTTTGTCAAGTGAAAAATAAAGTTTTTCTTCAGATTTTTATTTTTCACTTGACAAAAGGCCTGGGCTCGAAACGTGTTTTATACTCCAAAGGATCTTTAACAAACAAGGTATTTTCTAATATTTTGTTTTTACCCTCAAGATCCAGCAGTCATTTTGTTTTACCTTATCATGACTGATTTATAACTGATCATCTGGATCATATGTAACTGACCACAATTCACAGACTGTGATGCCATAACTGATCATCTGGATCATATGTAACTGACCACAATTCACAGACTGTGATGTCATAACTGATCACCTGGATCATATGTAACTGACCACAATTCACAGACTGTGATGTCATAACTGATCACCTGGATCATATGTAACTGACCACAATTCACAGACTGTGATGTCATAACTGATCACCTGGATCATATGTAACTGACCACAATTCACACTGTGATGTCATAACTGATCACTTGGATCATATGTAACTGACCACAATTCACAGACTGTGATGCCATAGCTGATCATCTGGATCATATGTAACTGACCACAATTCACAGACTGTGATGCCATAGCTGATCATCTGGATCATATGTAACTGACCACAATTCACAGACTGTGATGCCATAGCTGATCATCTGGATCATATGTAACTGACCACAATTCACAGACTGTGATGCCATAACTGATCACCTGGATCATATGTAACTGACCACAATTCACAGACTGTGATGCCATAACTGATCATCTGGATCATATGTAACTGACCACAATTCACAGACTGTGATGCCATGTTACAGTCAAACACAGCGCCAGGTCAAACAATATAAAAAAAAAATTGTCTGAGAAGAAAATCAGAAATTTTTTTTTAAAGAAAATAGGGCAAACATGTACACACACTATCACCACCACCATCAACAACAAAATATTAGTGATAACTGTTGTTAACCCTTTGACTCCCGCAGCCTGTCCACCAAGCGTCCTCCATTGTCAACCATGCTTGCAAAAAGCAAAAAGTTCACCCTTTTACTCCCTCACCCTATCCACCAGCTTCCTGCAGGAAGCTGGTGGATAGGGTGAGGGAGTCAAAGGGTGAACTTTTTGCAGTAGGTAGAAAGGGTGCGGGAGTCAAAGGGTTAAGAACAGTTCTATTCAAATCTGCTGGATGTCAAACAAGTATCTCCAGCATCATGAAAAAATGCATTCATAAAGTAAAATGTTCCAATATCATGGCACACAGATAAACAGATAAATAAGAAATGACAAATAACAACCAACACATACATACCAAAGGACACACACTCCTACCAAGAAGAGAGACAGAAACAGACACAGTGAAAGAGAAAGATACAGAAATACACAGAGACACACACTCCTACCAAGAAGAGAGACAGAAACAGAAACAGTGAAAGAGAAAGATACAGAAATACACAGAGACAGACAGACACAGAGACACACACTCCTACCAAGAAGAGAGACAGAAACAGAAACAGTGAAAGAGAAAGATACAGAAATACACAGAGACAGACACACACTCCTACCAAGAAGACAGACAGAAACAGAAACAGTGAAAGAGAAAGATACAGAAATACACAGAGACAGACACACACTCCTACCAAGAAGAGAGACAGAAACAGAAACAGTGAAAGAGAAAGATACAGAAATACACAGAGACAGACAGACACAGAGACAGAGAGTGAAAGAAAAAGATAAAGAAATACAGATAGAGAGTGAAAGAGAAAAAAAAATACATAGGGAGACAGACAGAGAGACAGAGAGTGAGAGAGAAATAAATACAGAGATAGAGACAGGCAGAGAGCAACAGAAATACAGAAAGACGCAGACTGAAAGAGCAGAAGAGAAAGAAATGCAGAGAGACAGAGAGAAAATGTTCCATGGTATGCGTGCAACCGAGATCTACGAGAAAGAAAAAAAAACCTCTATGGTATGCGTGCAACCGAGATCTACGAGAAAGAAAAAAAAAACCTCCATGGTATGCGTGCAACCGAGATCTACGAGAAAGAAAAAAAAACCTCCATGGTATGCGTGCAACCGAGTTGTATGAAAGGAAGAAAAAGAACAGAACCACATTACCATCGACGACATGTCACATCATACAAGAACACCACAAACCACCACAACATTAAATACAAAAACAACCAAAAAAAAAAAAAGGAAAAAAAAATACAAGGGCAAACCTAACCTGACCGCTGGCTGTGAACCATGTGACTTGACAACTGTACCATATACGTCACATGAAGACGACCATGGGCCAACTGGTATGCACCAAGTACGTCAAACACAAATAGGCGTGTTGGGTGTGGTGGTGACTGATCAACACAGAAGTGTCAAACATACAATGATGCAGTAGTAGACCACTGTAGATGACAGGCGCACAGGGGGTTGTCCCACATGTCAATGTCCACCACCAGCACCAACACATTCACCAAGCACACAAAAAGTCAGCTAGGTGTGGATGTCCACTGGAGTATGGAGACCTCTTCAAACTATAATGCAGGTAATGTTTTACATTCACCTGTATTCTTCCTTCAGTGTAGCCAGGTGTGTCCAGTGGAGTACGGAGACCTTCACGCTATAATGCCGGTATTATATTCACCAAGATCTTGCCTTCAATAGCCAGGTATGTTCACTGGAGTATGGAGACCTCTTCATGCTATAATGCAGGTAATGTATTATAACCACCAGTATTCTGCCTTCAGCATTGCCAGGTATGTCCACTGGAGTATGGAGACCTCTTCATGCTATAATGCAGGTAATGTATTATAACCACCAGTATTCTGCCTTCAGCATTGCCAGGTATGCCCACTGGAGTATGGAGACCTCTTCACGCTATAATGCAGGTAATGTATTATAACCACCAGTATTCTGCCTTCAGCATTGCCAGGTATGTCCACTGGAGTATGGAGACCTGTTCACGCTATAATGCAGGTAATGTATTATAACCACCAGTATTCTGCCTTCAGCATTGCCAGGTATGTTCACTGGAGTATGGAGACCTCTTCACGCTATAATGCAGGTAATGTATTATAACCACCAGTATTCTGCCTTCAGCATTGCCAGGTATGTCCACTGGAGTATGGAGACCTCTTCACGCTATAATGCAGGTAATGTATTATAACCACCAGTATTCTGCCTTCAGCATTGCCAGGTATGCCCACTGGAGTATGGAGACCTCTTCATGCTATAATGCAGGTAATGTATTATAACCACCAGTATTCTGCCTTCAGCATTGCCAGTATGTCCACTGGAGTATGGAGACCTCTTCATGCTATAATGTAGGTAATGTATTATAACCACCAGTATTCTGCCTTCAGCATTGCCAGGTATGCCCACTGGAGTATGGAGACCTGTTCACGCTATAATGCAGGTAATGTATTATAATCACCAGTATTCTGCCTTCAGCATTGCCAGGTATGCCCACTGGAGTATGGAGACCTCTTCACGCTATAATGCAAGTCATGCATTGACACAAAGTCATCAGTGGCCTGCCTTCAGCGTACAGATGATAAATTGCTGAATGTCTGACTGCCGTCACGCACATACAGGATGGCGCCCAGCTGTGTCAGTATGTCGACACACAAAGCTCGCCGCATGCAAGTAACACATCGTCCGATGTTTGTTCACCAGTACCGTTCTTTCCTCATGCTGATGACGCCTTATATATCACATCAGAAGATGAAGAATGTCCGCCTTGTTCAAATATTGCAGAGATGATTTACAAACCAACAGCAGAAGATGAAGAATGTCCGCCCTGTTCAAATATTGCAGAGATGATTTACAAACCAACAGCAGAAGATGAAGAATGTCCGCCCTGTTCAAATATTGCAGAGATGATTTACAAATCAACAGCAGAAGATGAATGTCCGCCCTGTTCAAATATTGCAGAGATGATTTACAAACCAACAGCAGAAGATGAAGAATGTCCGCCTTGTTCAAATATTGCAGAGATGATTTACAAACCAACAGCAGAAGATGAAGAATGTCCGCCTTGTTCAAATATTGCAGAGATGATTTACAAACCAACAGCAGAAGATGAAGAATGTCCGCCTTGTTCAAATATTGCAGAAATGATTTACAAATCAACAGCAGAAGATGAAGAATGTCCGCCTTGTTCAAATGTCAGCGGGCCACTGAACATTCCGCTTGCCAAGATCTAGAAACAGCCATCTGTCCGTATTTTACAAAATTAACACCATGTAGACTTGTCTGTCTTGTGTTTATTTCATTACATATTCCATATTGTGTGTCCTTTACCACACATCTATATTCCACATAGTGTGTCCTTTACCACACATTTATATTCCACATAGTGCGTCCTTTATCACACATTTATATTCCACATAGTGTGTCCTTTATCACACATTTATATTACACATAGTGTCCTTTACCACACATTTATATTCCACATAGTGTGTCCTTTACCACACATTTATATTCCACATAGTGTGTCCTTTACCACACATTTATATTCCACATAGTGTGTCCTTTATCACACATTTATATTCCATATAGTGTGTCCTTTATCACACATTTATATTCCACATAGTGTGTCCTTTACCACACATATTCCACATAGTGTGTCCTTTATCACACATTTATATTCCACATAGTGTGTCCTTTATCACACATAGTGTGTCCTTTACCACACATTTATATTCCACATAGTGTGTCCTTTATCACACATTTATATTCCACATAGTGTGTCCTTTACCACACATTTATAATTCCACATAGTGTGTCCTTTATCACACATTTATATTCCACATAGTGTGTCCTTTATCACACATTTATATTCCACATACTGTGTCCTTTACCACACATTTATATTCCACATAGTGCGTCCTTTACCAGAATTACTGTCACCGTACAGAATCTCCATAAATCTTAGACAAGGACTGCTCAGAGGCTTTCCTCACACTCCAGGGACTACGGCCATTATGAATACACAGAGAATGAACATCTGTCTCTCTCATTACACAGAAAATCAGTGATGGTCACAAAGGTCTCCAATTTTATGAGAAAACTTCCAATACACAGATAATCAATGATGGTTACAAGGGTCTCCAATTTTATGGAAGAGAAAATCAAAGGTAGTTTTAAAGGTCTCCAATTTTATGGAACAGAAAATCAAAGGTGGTTATGAAGGTCTCCAATTTTATGGAACAAAAATCAAAGCTGGTTATGAAGGTCTCCAATTTTATGGAACAGAAAACAGTGATGGTTACAAAACTTCCAATACTTTTTCCATTACACAGAAAATTAGTGGTGATTACAAAACTTCCGATATTTTTTTCCATTACACAAAAAATTCAGTGATGATTACAAAGGTCTCCAATTTTATGACAAAAATTCCAATACTTTTTCCATCACACAGAAATTCAGTGATGGTAACAAAACTTCCAATACTTTTTCCATCACACAGAAATTCAGTGATGGTAAAAAAATTCCAATAATTTTTCCTTCACACAGAAATTCAGTGATGGTTACAAAACTTCCAATAATTTTTCCATCACACAGAAATTCAGTGATGGTAACAAAACTTCCAATAATTTTTCCATCACACAGAAATTCAGTGATGGTTACAAAACTTCCAATAATTTTTCCATCACACAGAAATTCAGTGATGGTTACAAAACTTCCAATAATTTTTCCATCACACAGAAATTCAGTGATGGTAACAAAACTTCCAACACTTTTTCCATCACACAGAAATTCAGTGATGGTTACAAAACTTCCAATAATTTTTTCATCACAGAAATTCTGTGATGGTTAACAAACTTCCAATAATTTTTCCATCACACAGAAATTCAGTGATGGTTACAAAACTTCCAAGTGATGGTTACAAAAATTCCAATAATTTTTCCATCACACAGAAATTCAGTGATGATTACAAAACTCCAATACTGTTTCATTACACAGAAAATCAGAGGTAGTTACAAAGGTCTCCAACATAAATAAAGAATAAACTACAATACACAAAATACATAACAAAAAATAACTAATAATAATCTACAGCATGCACACACGCAAAGAGAAGATCATATTGCTTTTTGTATCAACATTTTTTTTTTCTTCTCCATTTTGTTTTCCACCAATTTGTTTTTTTCCTTTTTTTCTTGTCTTTTTTTTTTGTCTTTTTTTTTTTTTTTACTTCTTCTCATGCACAATCATTTCACAAAATATCACACAACACACATACACAAATAAACAACTAAATAAAAGAAGACAAATATGTAACACTGGGATGTAAGGTCCCACACTACCACCCCACACATACAATCTAAATGCCCTACATAACCACCCCAACATCTTACATCCACACTGGACCTCAAACCAAGATGAGATCCCTGAAAGTACTATGGTCCCACACAAGCCTTCCTCTCCTCCTCCCCCCCCCCCCCATCCCACACACACACACAATCTAAATGCCCTACATGACCACCCAACACCTTACATCCACCCTGGACCTCAAACCAAGATGAGATCCCTGAAAGTACTATGGTCCCACACATACCTTCCTCTCATCCTCCCCCACCCCCCACACACACAATCTAAATGCCCTACATAACCACCCCAACATCTTACATCCACACTGGACCTCAAACCAAGATGAGATCCCTGAAAGTACTATGGTCCTACACAAGCCTTCCTCTCATCCTCCCCCCCCCCCCCACACACACACAATCTAAATGCCCTACATAACCACCCCAACACCTCACATCCCCTCCCCCCCTCCTTCAACCCACACACATACAAAAACCCTGATACAATAATAATCCACTCAAATAAAACCAACTCTGAAAACACACACACTTGACCTTGTTAGCCCTCACACACACACACACACACACACACACACAGACACACACACACTCACACACACACACAAAGCCTGTAAAGGAACAGTAAGTACACATATCAGTGCATTTAACCCTTTGGCTCCTGCATCCTATTCACCAGCTGCAAAAACTTAACCCTTTCACTCACTCACCCTATCCACCAGCTTTCTGTACAGGGTGAGGGAGTGAAAGGGTTATCTTTTTGTTTTGTTAGCATGGTTAACACTGCAGGGCGCGGTAGTCAAAGGGTTAAACGTATGATGTCTGGAAAAGCATTTAGTGTTGACCTTTCCATCCAATTCATCACAAAGGGTTAAACATATGATGTCAGGAAAAGCATTTAGTGTTGACCAGTCCACTCAATTCATCACAAAGGGTTTTTGAACAGAAAAAACAACACTTAACCCTCTGACTCCTGCACCCTCTGCACCAACATCACAAACTTAATCCTTTGATTCCCTCACCCTATCCATCAGCTTCCTGTAGAAAGCTGGTGGATAGGGTAAGGGAATCAAAGGGTTAAGTTTTTGTTTTGCTAACACAGTCAACAAAGCAGGATGCTGATGGACAGGGTGAAGGAGTCAAAGGGTTAACCTTATAGTCATTATTGTTATTTTCATTTACAGCAGCCCAGCTGACTGCTTACAGCCATATCAGGGCTATAAACCGCTTCAAACATACACAACAGTTCAACAGGGAAAAAAAGAAAAAGAAAATTAAAGTACACACATCAACACATTGACGTACATAATCTAATAAGATGCCCCTGACGTCAACAACTCCAACTAATTTATCACACAGGGGACACAAAAAACACACCTAAATAGAAATTGAAACCTAAGTAAAGACACTAAAACATACATAAAAATTGGCCTAAGTTACCCAAAATCGCTTCCGCATATCTTACTTCCCTAAAGCCAAAACTGCAATCAATGCATGTACCCAAATATCAACCTTAAGAGAAAGTATGTAAGACTTTATCGAACACATACAGGTGAATGGACCAGCAAGGCAGAAAATGACAGGAAGAAATGACAGAAAGCAAAGGAAGAAGAAAGAAACAAAGAGAGTGACAGAAAAGAGGAAATTTCTAGCACAGAATTTCCAGAAGGTGGGGATACTATTTATATTGAAAGAGCCCCCAGCATCCCCACAGGGGCTTGAACAGTTCAAAACACCAGGCACCAGGAAAAAAAATGACAGCAAGCAAAGCATTCCAGGAACAGGAATCAGAAACGCACAAAAATGAATCAGAACCTGATAAGACAAGACGCAACAAGACAAAACTAGACGAGACAAGACAAGACAAGACACAACAAGACCAGACTAGACTAGACAAGGCAAGACAAGCGTTCTGAGTTATCTCTGTGCCTTTCTGATTCCAATTTGCATGAATGTTGGCTGTCGCCTTCACTAAGATTCCACAAATTGTCAAAAAGAAGACTACAATAACATTTCCTATTACATGAGATGGGGGGGGGGGGGGGGGGGGGGGGGGGGAAGCACAATTCATGTCATTGCGAAGTAACACACACACACACACACACACACACACACACACACAGTCTTCATTTAACTAATACTTAGGTAATGTATTCCAGGTAATGTCAAAAATAACAGAAACCATTGGTTTCAAAAAAAATAACAAAACATTTGTTAGAAAATAAATATATAGGAAAAAAAAGCACACAATTCATGACATAACCATCTCTAACCTCAGCATCCACTTTCATTGTAACAAATAATTTGGCAAACTTGCACAAGATTTCACTTGATCCTGTCAAATTCAAACCAAAAAGAAAACAAAAACATTCCCATGACAAGTCAATGACTGGAGTTTTGGATCTTTCTCTCTCTCTCTCTCTCTCTCTCTCTCTCTCACACACACACACACACACACACATGCACACACACATACATACACACACACATATACATATACACAAACATACACATACAGACACATACACTTTAAATTTTTATACAAGCATTCACAATCAATCAGCAAACTAATCATTCACCACCACTACCACCCGCACTACATGCACACACACACACACTTCTATACAAACATTCAGCAAACTAATCATTCACCACCACTACCACACACCACTATCCCACCCGCACTACACACACACTCACACAAAACTGAACCAAAAATTTCGGACATTATAACGGCTGAATCTTCTTTAAACCAGGCTTTCAGTACATGAGTAAAGGAGCATCACTCATGTGCATAGCATCAACTTACCTGTCCTAATAAAATATGAAGAGAGATTAACGATTACACAAGTGGTACATATACACAGACCATACTGACTGACCTACACTACCAACATGAACTGATGGGTGGTACTGTACATATACACAGACCACACTGACTGACCTACACCACCAACATGAACTTACAGGGGGTGGTACATGCACAGAAATACTGGCTGATACACCCAAAACACCAGCCGTTGTACACTACACCCACTTACCTGTCCAGTACTATATTAGCATGATGAAAGAATTATGCAGACTGAAATATGCAAACATACTGGCCGATTTAAAATATGAACTGAAGTCAATGCAAGACCAGATTGCACTGCACTGATCTGTTCCAATACAGTATTAGTCACACACACACGTACAAGAAAATACAGAAGACAGACTGCACTATACCGGTCTGTCCAATACAGTATCAATTACAGACGTACATTACAGAAGACAGACTGCACTATACCGATCTGTCCAATACAGTATCAATTACAGACGTACATTACAGAAGACAGACTGCACTATACCAGTCTGTCCAATACAGTATCAATTACAGACATACATTACAGAAGGCAGACTGCACTATACCGGTCTGTCCAATACAGTATCAATTACAGACATACATTACAGAAGGCAGACTGCACTATACCCGTCTGTCCAATACAGTATCAATTACAGACGTACATTACAGAAGACAGACTGCACTATACCGGTCTGTCCAATACAGTATCAATTACAGACGTACATTACAGAAGGCAGACTGCACTATACCGGTCTGTCCAATACAGTATCAATTACAGACGTACATTACAGAAGGCAGACTGCACTATACCGGTCTGTCCAATACAGTATCAATTACAGACATACATTACAGAAGGCAGACTGCACTATACCGGTCTGTCCAATACAGTATCAATTACAGACGTACATTACAGAAGGCAGACTGCACTATACCAGTCTGTCCAATACAGTATCAATTACAGACGTACATTACAGAAGGCAGACTGCACTATACCGGTCTGTCCAATACAGTATCAATTACAGACATACATTACAGAAGACAGACTGCACAATACCGGTCTGTCCAATACAGTATCAATTACAGACGTACATTACAGAAGACAGACTGCACTATACCGGTCTGTCCAATACAGTATCAATTACAGACGTACATTACAGAAGGCAGACTGCACTATACCGGTCTGTCCAATACAGTATCAATTACCTGTAGACGTACAAGAAAATACAAAAGGCAATATATCTACAGTGAATGTCAGCACAATGCCAGCAGAAATCAGGCACCCTCTACACCGACACTAATGGCACTACCCTCAAACAAGTCAGTGAATGCAAACATCTCAGCAGCATTTCACAGAAAATCAGGCAATCTCTACACCAACACCAATGGCAATAACCTCAAAAAATGTAAGTGAATTCAAACACCTCAGCAGCATTTCACAGAAAATGGAGAAAAATCAGGCAACTTCAGCACCAACACCAATGGCACTACCCTCAAACAAGTCAGTGAATTTAAACACCTCAGCAATTTTTCCACAGGGGACAGAAGATTCAGCAGATGGAAACCAGACTCCAGACAGCAGACAATGTCAGTTACCAACCTGCCCCATTCCTGAAACACTCAGCCAAGCTGTCAATTCCACTGTCATCCCCACTGACACACCTGTGCCAGACCTGGACCCTAATCAAGTCCCTGTAACACAAAATCACTTGTGTCATACACTGCTTTAAGATAAGCTGTTAATGGCCCTGGAACACAGAATCACTTGTGATATACACTGCTTTAAGATAAGCTGTTAATGGCCCAGGAACACAGAATCACTTGTGATATACACTGCTTTAAGATAAGCTGTTAATGGTCCAGGAACACAGAATCACTTGTGATATACACTGCTTTAAGATAAGCTGTTAATGGCCCTGGAACACAAAATCACTTGTGATAAACACTGCTTTAAGATAAGCTGTTAATGGCCCTGGAACACAGAATCACTTGTGATAAACACTGCTTTAAGATAAGCTGTTAATGGCCCTGGAACACAGAATCACTTGTGATAAACACTGCTTTAAGATAAGCTGTTAATGGCCCAGGAACACAAAATCACTTGTGATAAACACTGCTTTAAGATAAGCTGTTAATGGCCCTGGAACACAGAATCACTTGTGATAAACACTGCTTTAAGATAAGCTGTTAATGGCCCTGGAACACAGAATCACTTGTGATAAACACTGCTTTAACATAAGCTGTTAATGGCCCTGGAACACAGAATCACTTGTGATAAACACTGCTTTAAGATAAGCTGTTAATGGCCCTGGAACACAGAATCACCTGTGATATACACTGCTTTAACATAAGCTGTTAATGGCCCTGGAACACAGAATCACTTGTGATAAACACTGCTTTAACATAAGCTGTTAATGGCCCTGGAACACAGAATCACTTGTGATAAACACTGCTTTAAGATAAGCTGTTAATGGCCCTGGAACACAGAATCACTTGTGATATACACTGCTTTAAGATAAGCTGTTAATGGCCCTGGAACACAGAATCACTTGTGATAAACACTGCTTTAACATAAGCTGTTAATGGCCCAGGAACACAGAATCACCTGTGATAAACACTGCTTTAACATAAGCTGTTAATGGCCCAGGAACACAGAATCACCTGTGATATACACTGCACTATACCGGTCTGTTAATGGCCCAGGAACACAGAATCACTTGTGATATACACTGCTTTAACATAAGCTGTTAACAAAATCACCTGTGATATACACTGCTTTAAACTGTTAAAGATAAGCTGTTAATGGCCCAGGAACACAAAACACCAACTGACATAATGCACTGCCTTAAAGATAAGCTGTTAATGGCCCAGGAACACAAAACATCAACTGACATAATGCACTGCCTTAAAGATAAGCTGTTAATGGCCCAGGAACACAAAACACCAACTGACATAATGCACTGCCTTAAAGATAAGCTGTTAATGGCCCAGGAACACAAAACATCAACTGACATAATGCACTGCCTTAAAGATAAGCTGTTAATGGCCCAGGAACACAAAACACCAACTGACATAATGCACTGCCTTAAAGATAAGCTGTTAATGGCCCAGGAACACAAAACACCAACTGACATAATGCACTGCCTTAAAGATAAGCTGTTAATGGCCCAGGAACACAAAACATCAACTGACATAATGCACTGCCTCAAAGATAAGCTGTTAATGGCCCAGGAACACAAAACATCAACTGACATAATGCACTGCCTTAAAGATAAGCTGTTAATGGCCCAGGAACACAAAACACCAACTGACATAATGCACTGCCTTAAAGATAAGCTGTTAATGGCCCAGGAACACAAAACATCAACTGACATAATGCACTGCCTTAAAGATAAGCTGTTAATGACCCAGGAACACAAAACACCAACTGACATAATGCACTGCCTTAAAGAAAAGCTGTTAATGACCCAGGAACACAAAACATCAACTGACATAATGCACTGCCTTAAAGATAAGCTGTTAACAAGATACACAAGATACAAGTATGCACAGCATGTCCCGTCTCCAGTAAAGAAGACACTACACTACAGGACAAAATTATGTGTCAATGTAAAAACGTGACACAAAACATGATTATCATGATACCTTTGATTTTTGCCTAGAAATTAAATATATCTGGTTCTTATGCACACAATAGCTGTTGATCATGCAAAATAATGATAATGCACACTCTTACAAAATAGTGCAAACTGAGATCAATCTTAAAAGTTTTCACAGTGGCGTCGCGTACCTCACGGTGTCACACTTTTCAAGTGCTTATATATACTCCTAATCATAATTTAAGGGCCACTTCTTCCTTCCTCTCTAATTTTAAGTTGAAATAATTGACAATGTTTAGAATTGATTCTATGTTTTATTTCATCATTTCCACACCTGTTTTGGAAAAAGAAATTAGCACAATGACCCATTAGTGAACAGCACATGCATTTAAAGGAACATCCCCCCCTTTTCAAAAAACAGAAAGTGTCAGATTTGGCCAATCTGTTTTCAATATCGCGTGTGTCCGCCCCGAGCCTGGATGCATGCTTCACAGCGCCGATGCATCGACCCCACAAGGGTACGGAGTGTGTCCTGAGGGATGGCCGCCCACTCGATCTGCAGGATGTCGACCAGCCTGGCCAGGGTGCCCGGTGGGGGGTGGTTGTCCCTGATGCGCCTCCCGAGCACATCCCAGAGGTGTTCAATTGGGTTCAGGTCAGGTGAGCACGCTGGCCAGGCCATACGGACGACTTCATGCTGCTCCAGGAAGTCGGTCACAAGGCGTGCTCGATGCGCAGGTGCATTGTCGTCCTGGAAGATGGCGCCTTGACCAAGGTCCACAAGCGCAGGCAGTGCCACGGCCGCCAGAACCTCGTCCCGGTACCGGACCCCGTTGAGGATGCCGTCAATGGGGAGCAGGGGGGTCCGGGTACCACGGCTCATGCCACCCCACACCATCACCGACCCGCCGCCGTACCGGTTATGCTCTTGGACAGTGGCGTCAGCGAACCTCTCCCCTTGACGTCGCCACACCCGAGCCCGGCCATCGTTAAAGGTCAGGGTGAACCTGGACTCATCCGAAAACAAGACCCGGGCCCACTGTTGCCTTGTCCAGGTCACGTGCTCCCTGGCCCAGGTCATGCGGCGCACTCTGTTGACCGGTGACAGCACGGGTCGGACGGCCGGTCTCCGTGACCTCGTTTGCCTCATGTAGCCGTCTTCTCACCGTGCTGCAGCTGATGTTAGCACCTGTTGCGTCCCTCAGCTGACCCCTCAAGGTCACCGCAGTGGATGCCCTTTCCCTCAGGACGGAGAGGGCAAGGTAGCGGTCTTGCTGTCTTGTCGTTACTCTGGGTCGACCCGTGTGACGCCTTTCCTGGACTGCTCCAGTCTCATTGAAGCGCTCCAGCAGTCTCTAGATTGTGGAATGCGACACTTCACGTCGTCTAGCAACTTCCCGCTGCGCTAGGCCTTCATCAAGCAGAGCGAGGGCTCTCCCCCGCTGCTCATCCGTCATCCGTCGTCTTGCAAGCATGGTTAAAACGAACCAAGAACGGGTCCTTTTTATCCTCGTCTGCGGGCAACTTTGGCTGGAGTAGTGTTCAAAAAGGGCTTGCCTTGCACGTGCAAAGCGAATTTTGTCGCTACCTTGCCTGCGTCGTCAGAGAGACCCTGCTGAAGATTCGACAATTTCGTGTGGAAATTGTCTTCCTTGGGCCGCCCATTGCAAATCGGCAAATCCCCAAACACGTGCCAAAAGGAAACTGCAATGTTGTCTGAGCTCTTATCCATTCAGTTACGGCAACGAATTGGAGAAAAGAGTAAGAGAAAATAGGTTATTTCTCCTTTCAAAAATTGACTCAAAAACGTTCCTGGCCCTTCAATAATGACGTGTAGTATATGTACAATATGAAATGTTACATTTGTGTTTTCTATCTTGTTTGGTTCCTTTGTTGTCCAACAACCACAAGTTGCAGCAATTATTTTGTATTTTTGTATATTTCAGAACTTTGAGCCATGTGGTGTCACACTGTGATGCACGCAACGCCAAGATATATTTTCGATTTATTATGCAAATTACTAAAAACCAAATGAGACCCAGCTTTTTAATTTATGCTCCCTTAAACTACATTGCTTTAGCTTTCAAAATATGGCAAAAGTAAAACTATACCTCTATCTTTATTTTTAACTGCTCTGCAACCTTTTGGGTACCAATTCTATATTTTCACTCATATATGTCATATGCAGTGAGTCCAATACAAATACATGTGTATGTATTACAGTCTGTGTCTTGTATATATGTCATGTGCACTGAGTCAATACAAATACTTGTGTGTGTATTACAGTCTGTGTCTTGTATATATGTCATGTACACTGAGTCAATACAAATACTTGTGTGTGTATTACAATCTGTGTCTTGTATATATGTCATATGCAGTGAGTCCAATACAAATACTTGTGTATGTATTACAGTCTGTGTCTTGTATATATGTCATGTGCAGTGAGTCAATACAAATACTTGTGTATGTATTACAATCTGTGTCTTGTATATATGTCATATGCAGTGAGTCCAATACAAATACTTGTGTATGTATTACAGTCTGTGTCTTGTATATATGTCATGTGTAGTGAGCCAATACAAATACTTGTGTATGTATTACAGTCTGTGTCTTGTATATACGTCATGTGCAGTGAGTCAATACAAATACTTGTGTGTGTATTACAGTCTGTGTCTTGTATATATGTCATGTGCACTGAGTCAATACAAATACTTGTGTATGTATTACAGTCTGTGTCTTGTATATATGTCATATGCAGTGAGTCAATACAAATACTTGTGTATGTATTACAGTCTGTGTCTTGTATATATGTCATGTGCACTGAGTCAATACAAATACTTGTGTATGTATTACAGTCTGTGTCTTGTATATATGTCATGTGCAGTGAGCCAATACAAATACTTGTGTATGTATTACAGTCTGTCTTGTATATATGTCATGTGCACTGAGTCCAAGTGAGTTTGGAGAACAGAAGTGTACAAGAATGATGTATAATTATTCAGTGAATAATGTTGGGTGGAGAACAGAGGTGTACAGGAATGGTGTATAATTATTCAGTGAATAATACTGGGTGGAGAACAGAGGTGTACAGGAATGATGTATAATTATTCAGTGAATAATGTTGGGTGGAGAACAGAGGTGTACAAGAATGATGTATAATTATTCAGTGAATAATATTGGGTGGAGAACAGAGGTGTACAGGAATGATGTATAATTATTCAGTGAATAATATTGGGTGGAGAACAGAGGTGTACAAGAATGATGTATAATTATTCAGTGAATAATATTGGGTGGAGAACAGAGGTGTACAAGAATGATGTATAATTATTCAATGAATAATTTTGGGTGGAGAACAGAGGTGTACAGGAATGATGTATAATTATTCAAAATAATGTTGGGTGGAGCACAGAGAAAGACAAGTACAATAAGTGCACATTTTAAACGCTATTTAAAACACATTCATCCAGCATATTCATTTGTGAAACATTACTATTTTGCAGTTCCGTTCTTTCCTTGCTGAGCTTGTCTCACTTGAATGTTGCAGACGGTTACTCACACCTTCGGACAGTCCGTGCCTGGATGATGCAAAACGACACAGGAGAGCATGGTGAGAGTGTGAGTTTCAGGTATCGAGCGGATGGCATTACAAAGCTTATGAAATGGGTCAAGGGTATCGTCACAGGAGCTCCAGATGACGACTGGGTGCCGAGTGCGATGAACAGAATCAAAGAAAGATCAAGCACCGGCACTCTGAAACACACGTTTAGCATTGAAGAGACGTACCCAGAGTGACACATACAATTCATTCCTCAGGGAGAAAGGAGAGCCCACACCTGAAGTGCTACTTGCCCGTACCTTGTAGGTGCTGCCGAGATGCTGGGCGTATACTTGACAGAGATGTCGTATCAGCACCTAAACGAAAGTCGTCCGAATCAGAAAAACACTCTATGGAAAACAAAACCACATCGTGAGAGTTATCGCCCTGCCCATACTTCCATTCCAAACCCTGCAAAAATGAGAAAGGTAGACAGTAGAGAGGGACAGGAGGCACAAGCTGCCCCTACCCAGCCACGTCCTGAGGTGTCCCAGGAGGTGGAGGTCCCCCTGCGCCGTAAAGAGCGGCCCCCTCGCACCCCACATGTTCAGCACGAACATGTGACGGCTGCACGGGGTCCTCTGCGCAGGGCGGTCCGCCGGTGTCAGCCTCTTTGCTTCACCACCTGTTGAGGCAAGTGTCACTCCACCACCCACGGTGGAACCTGAGGTCGTGCCACAAGTGGAGCTACCTTCTCCACTTCCTCCTGCGCCACTTCAAGACCCCAGCCCTGGGCCTGTGCCAACGCCGCAATTGCCGCGAGAACGCAGGTCTGGACGACGTCGTCGTTCCCCTGTGTTTTACACATCAGTAGATTTCAAGGACAAATCGGTGTAGAACAGGGAGGGCTGGGCAGTGCAGTAGGCAAAGAGAATTATCACAAGAAGTAATCCTGTCACGCCAATGAAGCCGCCACCTTACAGATAAAAAACGGGAACATCCCCAGTTTTTAAAAATCATTAAAACGTGCAGGAAAAGAATGATATATAATTATTCAGTGAGTAATGTTGGATGGAGAACAGAAGTGTACAAAAATGATATATAATTATTCAGTGAGTAATGTTGGGTGGAGAACAGAAGTGTACAAAAATGATATATAATTATTCAGTGAATAATGTTGGGTGGAGAACAGATGTGTACAAGAATATATAATTATTCAGTGAATAATGTTGGGTGGGGAACAGAGGTGTACAAGAATGATGCATAATTATGCAAAATATTGTTGGGTGGAGAACAGAAGTGTACAAGAATGATGTATAATTATTCAAAATAATGTTGATTGGAGAACAGGGTTGTACAAGAATGATGTATAATTATTCAAAATAATGTTGGGTGGAGAACAGAAGTGTACAAGAATGATGTATAATTATTCAAAATAATGTTGGGTGGAGAACAGTGTACAAGAATGATGTATAATTATTCAGTGAATAATGTTGGGTGGAGAACAGAAGTGTACAAGAATGATGTATAATTATTCAGTGAATAATGTTGGGTGGGGAATAGAGGTGTACAGGAATGATGTATAATTATTCAAAATAATGTTGGGTGGAGAACAGAGGTGTACAAGAATGATGTATAATTATTCAGTAAATAATGTTGGGTGGAGCAAGAGAAAGACAAGTACAATAAGTGCACATTTTAAACGCTATTTAAAACACATTCATCCTGCATATTCATTTGTGAAACATTACTATGATGTGCATTTTTGCAGTTCCATTCTTTCCATGTTGAGCTTGTCTCATTTGAATGTTGCAGACGGTTACTTGCACCTTCGGACAGGCCCTGCCTGGATGAAGCGAAACGACACAGGAGAGATGGTGAGAGTGTGAGTTTCAGGTATCGAGCGGATGGCATTACAAAGTTTATGAAATGGGTCAAGGGTATCGTCACAGGAGCTCCAGATGACGACTGGGTGCTGAATGCGATGAACAGAATCAAAGAAAGATCAAGCACCGGCACTCTGAAACACGTTTAGCATTGAGGAGACGTACCCAGAGTGACACATACAATTCATTCCTCAGGGAGAAAGGAGCGCCCACACCTGAAGTGCTACTTGCCCATTCCTTGTAGGTGCTGCCGAGATGCTGGGCGTATACTTGACAGAGATGTCGTATCAGCACCTAAACGAAAGTCGTCCGAATCAGAAAAACACTCTATGGAAAACAAAAAAAAACCACATCGTAAGAGTTTTCGCACTGCCCATACTTCCACTCCAAACCCTGCAAAAATGAGAAAGGTAGACAGTAGAGAGGGACAGGAGGCACAAGCTGCCCCTACCCAGCCACGTCCTGAGGTGTCCCAGGAGGTGGAGGTCCCCCTGCGCCGTAAAGAGCGGCCCCCTCGCACCCCACATGTTCAGCACGAACATGTGACGGCTGCACGGGGTCCTCTGCGCAGGGCGGTCCGCCGGTGTCAGCCTCCGCTTGCTTCACCACCTGTTGAGGCAAGTGTCACTCCACCACCCACGGTGGAACCTGAGGTATTGCCACAAGTGGAGCTACCTTCTCCACTTCCTCCTGCGCCACTTCAGGACCCCAGCTCTGGGCCTGTGCCAACGCTTGCGGCAACGCCGCGAGAACGCAGGTCTGGACGACGTCGTCGTTCCCCTGTGTTTTACACATCAGTAGATTTCAAGGACAAATCGGTGTAGAACAGGGAAGGCTGGGCAGTGCAGTAGGCAAAGAGAATTATCACAAGAAGTAATAATTACAATAATTAATAATAATTACAATATTTATATAGCGCAAAATCTTGATAAAATCAAATCTAAGCGCTGAAGCAGACACACACGCAGGCACGCACGCCCGCACACACACGCACGCACACACACAGACACACACACACACACACACCCACACACACGCATGGCTATAAATGGGGAGAAAGAATAAAAGCAATAAAAGCAAGAATAAAAGCAATGGAAAATTATAGAGAGCATAGCATACAATTATATATTATAACCATGTGATTCCCTCCGAGCGGAGACAGGCTGCAGAGGGGAGGGTTGAGTGAGGTTAGGATTTTATGCAGGAGAGAAAAGGTGAGTTTTGAGAGCGGACTTGAAGGAGACAAAAGTAGGTTGCTGACGGACTGAGAGAGGAAGTTTGTTCCAGGAGAGTGGACCAGAAACAGAGAAGGCTCGTGGACCATAGGTATTGAGCTTAGTGCGTGGAAAGCGAAGAGTCAGAGGCAGAGCGGAGGGTACGTGAGGGAACATAGATCTCAAGTAGGCTTGACAGGTAATCGGGGGCTGCGTTATTGAGGCTTTTGTAGCACATGGTGTCTAGTTTGTACTGTATGCGCTTTGATACAGGGAGCCAGTGAAGTTGTGCCATGAGAGGAGATATGTGGTCAGCTTTTTTCTTTTTGAGTACAAGGCGTGCAGCATTGTTTTGAATGCGCTGTAGGATGTGAATGGTGGAGGCAGGAAGACCAGACAGGAGTGAATTGCAATAGTCAATGCGAGACATTATGAAGGAGAGAACGAGTTTTGCAGTTGTTTCGACAGAGAGATACTTCCTGATCAGCTTTATACGATGGAGATGATAGTAGCAGGATCTGGCAGTTTGAGAAACAAAGTTGTTCATGGAGAGGGTAGAGTCAATGCAGACACCAAGGTTTTTAGCTGAATCAGAAATTGGGACTGATGTGTTACATAATGGGAGAGAAAGAGGAGGCAGCTGAGAAAGTTTCTGACGGGTGCCAATGAGGATAGCTTCTGTTTTGTCGTCATTAAGCTGAAGTCTATTGTGTGTCATCCAGTTCTTAATGTCCGAGTAACACTCAGTGGTGCGAGTCAACAGGCGCTGTATATTATCAGGTGAGTCACTGTCTTGAAGTTGGGTGTCATCAGCATAGAAGTGGTGTTTTATAGAATGGGAGTTGGTGATGGTGGACAGGGGGGAGGTGTAAAGAGTGAAAAGAACAGGGCCAAGGACAGATCCTTGTGGAACACCACAGGTCAGGTATGCAGGTTGAGAGTAAGTGCCATTGATGAGAACGGTTTGTTTTCTGTTTGATAGGTATGAAGTGAACCAAGACAGAGCAATGTCAGAGATGCCAAAAGTATGATGAAGTCTAGAAAGGAGAATACCATGATCAATGGTATCAAAGGCTGCAGACAGATCAAGGAGTGTGAGGAGAAAGACTTTGCCAGTATCAGTTGCAAGGAGGAGATTGTTGAGAATGTGTAGTAGGGCAGTTTCAGTGCTATGGCACTGGCGGTAGGCTGACTGGAAAGGATTGAGTAATCCTGTCACGCCAATGAAGCAGCCACCTTACAGATAAAAAACGGGAACATCCCCAGTTTTTAAAAATTATTAAAACGTGCAGGAAAAGAATGATATATAATTATTCAGTGAGTAATGTTGGGTGGAGAACAGAAGTGTACAAAAATGATATATAATTATTCAGTGAGTAATGTTGGGTGGAGAACAGAAGTGTACAAAAATGATATATAATTATTCAGTGAATAATGTTGGGTGGAGAACAGAGGTGTACAAGAATGATATATAATTATTCAGTGAATAATGTTGGGAGGGAAACAGAGGTGTACAAGAATGATGTATAATTATTCAAAATAATGTTGGGTGGAGAACAGAAGTGTACAGGAATGATGTATAATTATTCAGTGAATAATGTTGGGTGGAGAACAGAGGTGTACAAGAATGATGTATAATTATTCAAAATAATGTTGGGTGGGGAACAGAGGTGTACAAGAATGATGTATAATTATGCAAAATATTGTTGGGTGGAGAACAGAAGTGTACAAGAATGATGTATAATTATTCAAAATAATGTTGATTGGAGAACACAGGTGTACAAGAATGATGTATAATTATTCAAAATAATGTTGGGTGGAGAACAGAAGTGTACAAGAATGATGTATAATTATTCAGTGAATAATGTTGGGTGGAGAACAGAAGTGTACAAGAATGATGTATAATTATTCAATGAATAATGTTGGGTGGGGAACAGAGGTGTACAGGAATGATGTATAATTATTCAGTGAATAATGTTGGGTGGAGAACAGAAGTGTACAAGAATGATGTATAATTATTCAATGAATAATGTTGGGTGGGGAACAGAGGTGTACAAGAATGATGTATAATTATTCAATGAATAATGTTGGGTGGAGCACAGAGAAAGACAAGTAAAATAAGTGCACATTTTAAACGCTATTTAAAACACATTCATCCAGCATATTCATTTGTGAAACATTACTATGATGTGCATTTTTGCAGTTCCGTTCTTTCCATGCTGAGCTTGTCTCACTTGAATGTTGCAGACGTTACTCGCACCTTCGGACAGTCCGTGCCTGGATGAAGCAAAACGACACAGGAGAGCATGGTGAGAGTGTGAGTTTCAGGTATCGAGCGGATGGCATTACAAAGCTTATGAAATGGGTCAAGGGTATCGTCACAGGAGCTCCAGATGACGACTGGGTGCTGAGTGCGATGAACAGAATCAAAGAAAGATCAAGCACCGGCACTCTGAAACACACGTTTAGCATTGAAGAGACGTACCCAGAGTGACACATACAATTCATTCCTCAGGGAGAAAGGAGAGCCCACACCTGAAGTGCTACTTGCCCATTCCTTGTAGGTGCTGCCGAGATGCTGGGCGTATTCTTGACAGAGATGTCGTATCAGCACCTAAACGAAAGTCGTCCGAATCAGAAAAACACTCTAAGGAAAACAAAACCACATCGTGAGAGTTTTTGCCCTGCCCATACTTCCACTCCAAACCCTGCAAAAATGAGAAAGGTAGACAGTAGAGAGGGACAGGAGGCACAAGCTGCCCCTACCCAGCCACGTCCTGAGTTGTCCCAGGAGGTGGAGGTCCCCCTGCGCCGTAAAGAGCGGCCCCCTCGCACCCCACATGTTCAGCACGAACATGTGACGGCTGCACGGGGTCCTCTGCGCAGGGCGGTCCGCCGGTGTCAGCCTCTTTGCTTCACCACCTGTTGAGGCAAGTGTCACTCCACCACCCACGGTGGAACCTGAGGTATTGCCACAAGTGGAGCTACCTTCTCCACTTCCTCCTGCGCCACTTCAGGACCCCAGCCCTGGGCCTGTGCCAACGCTTGCGGCAACGCCGCGAGAACGCAGGTCTGGACGACGTCGTCGTTCCCCTGTGTTTTACACATCAGTAGATTTCAAGGACAAATTGGTGTAGAACAGGGAGGGCTTGGCAGTGCAGTAGACAAAGAGAATTATCACAAGAAGTAATCCTGTCACGCCAATGAAGCAGCCACCTTACAGATAAAAAACGGGAACATCCCCAGTTTTTAAAAATTATTAAAACGTGCAGGAAAAGAATGATATATAATTATTCAGTGAGTAATGTTGGGTGGAGAACAGAAGTGTACAAAAATGATATATAATTATTCAGTGAGTAATGTTGGGTGGAGAACAGAAGTGTACAAAAATGATATATAATTATTCAGTGAATAATGTTGGGTGGAGAACAGAGGTGTACAACAATGATATATAATTATTCAGTGAATAATGTTGGGTGGGGAACAGAGGTGTACAAGAATGATGTATAATTATTCAAAATAATGTTGGGTGGAGAACAGAAGTGTACAAGAATGATGTATAATTATTCAGTGAATAATGTCGGGTGGAGAACAGAGGTGTACAAGAATGATGTATAATTATTCAAAATAATGTTGGGTGGGGAACAGAGGTGTACAAGAATGATGTATAATTATGCAAAATAATGTTGGGTGGAGAACAGAAGTGTACAAGAATGATGTATAATTATTCAAAATAATGTTGATTGGAGAACAGGTGTACAAGAATGATGTATAATTATTCAGTGAATAATGGGTGGGGAACAGAGGTGTACAGGAATGATGTATAATTATTCAAAATAATGTTGGGTGGAGAACAGGTGTACAAGAATGATGTATAATTATTCAAAATAATGTTGGGTGGAGAACAGAGGTGTACAGGAATGATGTATAATTATTCAGTGAATAATGTTGGGTGGAGAACAGAGGTGTACAAGAATGATGTATAATTATTCAGTGAATAATGTTGGGTGGAGAACAGAGGTGTACAAGAATGATGTATAATTATTCAATGAATAATGTTGGGTGGAGAACAGAGGTGTACAAGAATGATGTATAATTATTCAATGAATAATGTTGGGTGGAGCACAGAGAAAGACAAGTAAAATAAGTGCACATTTTAAACGCTATTTAAAACATTCATCCAGCATATTCATTTGTGAAATATTACTATGATGTGCATATTTGCAGTTCCGTTCTTTCCATGCTGAGCTTGTCTCACTTGAATGTTGCAGACGGTTACTCGCACCTTCGGACAGTCCGTGCCTGGATGAAGCGAAACGACACAGGAGAGCATGGTGAGAGTGTGAGTTTCAGGTATCGAGCGGATGGCATTACAAAGCTTATGAAATGGG
The DNA here is from genome assembly GCA_030674185.1 of Monoplex corrugatus. Lineage (NCBI taxonomy): Eukaryota > Metazoa > Mollusca > Gastropoda > Littorinimorpha > Ranellidae > Monoplex > Monoplex corrugatus. Next base: position 1,755,091 of record JAPXFY010000030.1, read on the forward strand.
TCAAGGGTATCGTCACAGGAGCTCCAGATGACGACTGGGTGCTGAGTGTGATGAACAGAATCAAAGAAAGATCAAGCACCGGCACTCTGAAACACACGTTTAGCATTGAAGAGACGTACCCAGAGTGACACATACAATTCATTCCTCAGGGAGAAAGGAGAGCCCACACCTGAAGTGCTACTTGCCCATTCCTTGTAGGTGCTGCCGAGATGCTGGGCGTATACTTGACAGAGATGTCGTATCAGCACCTAAACGAAAGTCGTCCGAATCAGAAAAACACTCTATGGAAAACAAAACCACATCGTGAGAGTTATCGCCCTGCCCATACTTCCATTCCAAACCCTGCAAAAATGAGAAAGGTAGACAGTAGAGAGGGACAGGAGGCACAAGCTGCCCCTACCCAGCCACGTCCTGAGGTGTCCCAGGAGGTGGAGGTCCCCCTGCGCCGTAAAGAGCGGCCCCCTCGCACCCCACATGTTCAGCACGAACATGTGACGGCTGCACGGGGTCCTCTGCGCAGGGCGGTCCGCCGGTGTCAGCCTCTTTGCTTCACCACCTGTTGAGGCAAGTGTCACTCCACCACCCACGGTGGAACCTGAGGTATTGCCACAAGTGGAGCTACCTTCTCCACTTCCTCCTGCGCCACTTCAGGACCCCAGCCCTGGGCCTGTGCCAACGCTTGCGGCAACGCCGCGAGAACGCAGGTCTGGACGACGTCGTCGTTCCCCTGTGTTTTACATATCAGTAGATTTCAAGGACAAATCGGTGTAGAACAGGGAGGGCTGGGCAGTGCAGTAGGCAAAGAGAATTATCACAAGAAGTAATCCTGTCACGCCAATGAAGCAGCCACCTTACAGATAAAAAACGGGAACATCCCCAGTTTTTAAAAATTATTAAAACGTGCAGGAAAAGAATGATATATAATTATTCAGTGAGTAATGTTGGGTGGAGAACAGAAGTGTACAAAAATGATATATAATTATTCAGTGAGTAATGTTGGGTGGAGAACAGAAGTGTACAAAAATGATATATAATTATTCAGTGAATAATGTTGGGTGGAGAACAGAGGTGTACAAGAATGATATATAATTATTCAGTGAATAATGTTGGGTGGGGAACAGAAGTGTACAAGAATGATATATAATTATTCAGTGAATAATGTTGGGTGGAGAACAGAAGTGTACAAGAATGATATATAATTATTCAGTGAATAATGTTGGGTGGAGAACAGAGGTGTACAAGAATGATATATAATTATTCAGTGAATAATGTTGGGTGGAGAACAGAAGTGTACAAGAATGATGTATAATTATTCAAAATAATGTTGGGTGGAGAACAGAAGTGTACAGGAATGATGTATAATTATTCAGTGAATAATGTCGGGTGGAGAACAGAGGTGTACAAGAATGATGTATAATTATTCAAAATAATGTTGGGTGGGGAACAGAGGTGTACAAGAATGATGTATAATTATGCAAAATATTGTTGGGTGGAGAACAGAAGTGTACAAGAATGATGTATAATTATTCAAAATAATGTTGATTGGAGAACAGAGGTGTACAAGAATGATGTATAATTATTCAAAATAATGTTGGGTGGAGAACAGAAGTGTACAAGAATGATGTATAATTATTCAAAATAATGTTGGGTGGAGAACAGAGGTGTACAAGAATGATGTATAATTATTCAGTGAATAATGTTGGGTGGAGAACAGAAGTGTACAAGAATGATGTATACTACTCAAAACAAGTTAAGGGCCACCCTCCGATCTTCACTTGGTGTCGACAACTCGGTGTATTGACGCGAGTTGATGAAATCGTACAAATTAACTTGTGTTGCTGTATTGCTGAAGCAGTGCATATGTCAGATTGAAGCATGTGAAAAAATCCGCTTGACACCAGGTTCATGCTGAGCAACACGAGAAACGCGAAAGTCATGGAAAATTGTTGTGTTTTCGCTGTACCCCCTAGTACTGGACAGGAACAGCATGCGAGAGAAATGGGTTGCACGTGCACGGCGCACTACTGATGAACGCGTTCACCACCTCTTAGGCTGCCAGTGCGTATTTAAAGGGGCTAACCAGCCGCACAAATAACCATGCCACCAAGACGAAAATTGAGTGACACAAACCAAGGACAAGCGCTGGCATGGATCCAGGATGGAATTGCTACACGGGAAGTGGCAAGAAGAGTTGGAGTGAGCCACTCCGTGATACAGAGACTATGAGACCGTGTCCATGCAACTGGACAGGTGGCAGAACGGCACCGTACTGGCAGACCCAGTTCAACGACAAGACGGCAGGACCGATACATTGTGACGCAGGCTCTGCGCGATCGGACTTCCACCGCCAGCGGGCTGAGAGACCAACTCAGAGCAGCAAGCAACACGAATGTCAGCGACCAGACAATTCGGAATCGTTTGCGTGCGGCAAATCTTGCGTCAAGGGCTGCTGCTGTTCGTACGACACTCCTGCCACGCCACAGGGTGGCCCGTACAGCCTGGTGCACACAGCATGTGAGGTGGACTGTGAGGCAATGGTCCAACGTCCTCTTCACAGATGAATCCCGATTCACCGTGAGGTTCAATGACGGCAGGGTGCGCGTCTGGAGACGTGTTGGCGAACGATTCACAGATGCCACTGTCAGAGAGCATGACCGATATGGTGGTGGGTCTGTCATGATGTGGGGAGGCATCAGTTTCAACCACCGCACTCTCCTGTACCACGTCCCCGGCAATCTGACAGGGCATCGCTACAGGGATGAAATTCTGAACCCTGTGGCACTACCAACCCTGCAAGCCATTGGTAACGGCGCTGTTCTGCAGGACGATAATGCTCGTCCACATCGTGCTGCTGTCGTCACCAACTTTCTCCAACAGCAGGGTGTCGTCAGGTTGCCGTGGCCAGCCAACTCGCCCGACCTATCACCCATTGAACACCTCTGGGATGTGTTGGGACGGGCTGTCCGACGCAACCATCCTCCTGCAGCCAATCAACAAGAGCTGGTCCAGTTCCTGCAGCAGGAATGGGCCGCCATCCCTCAAGCGACTCTCCGCAACCTCATTCGGTCCATGCGTCGCCGTTGCACAGCCTGTCTCGCTGCAAGAGGTGGTCATACCCGATATTGAATGAACTTTCATGTCAGAGGCCATGTTTGTGAATTGTCCATTTCAACCTCCTGACTTCAAATACACATTCCGAGGAGTGTGTGCTTTTGTAACTCGGTTTTTTGCTTTTTCCGGTTTGACACTGAATGAAATTAAATTTTCACTCTGATTCAAGTTCATGTCTTTCATGCTTTTGATTTTACAGTGCGTTGTAACAGTGGCCCTTAACTTGTTTTGAGTAGTATATAATTATTCAGTGAATAATGTTGGGTGGGGAACAGAGGTGTACAGGAATGATGTATAATTATTCAAAATAATGTTGGGTGGGGAACAGAGGTGTACAAGAACGATGTATAATTATTCAATGAATAATGTTGGGTGGAGCACAGAGAAAGACAAGTAAAATAAGTGCACATTTTAAACGCTATTTAAAACACATTCATCCAGCATATTCATTTGTGAAACATTACTATGATGTGCATTTTTGCAGTTCCGTTCTTTCCATGCTGAGCTTGTCTCACTTGAATGTTGCAGACGGTTACTCGCACCTTCGGACAGTCCGTGCCTGGATGAAGCGAAACGACACAGGAGAGCATGGTGAGAGTGTGAGTTTCAGGTATCGAGCGGATGGCATTACAAAGCTTATGAAATGGGTCAAGGGTATCGTCACAGGAGCTCCAGATGACGACTGGGTGCTGAGTGCGATGAACAGAATCAAAGAAAGATCAAGCACCGGCACTCTGAAACACACGTTTAGCATTAAAGAGACGTACCCAGAGTGACACATACAATTCATTCCTCAGGGAGAAAGGAGAGCCCACACCTGAAGTGCTACTTGCCCATTCCTTGTAGGTGCTGCCGAGATGCTGGGCGTATACTTGACAGAGATGTCGTATCAGCACCTAAACGAAAGTCGTCCGAATCAGAAAAACACTCTATGGAAAACAAAACCACATTGTGAGAGTTATCGCCCTGCCCATACTTCCATTCCAAACCCTGCAAAAAATGAGAAAGGTAGACAGTAGAGAGGGACAGGAGGCACAAGCTGCCCCTACTCAGCCACGTCCTGAGGTGTCCCAGGAGGTGGAGGTCCCCCTGCGCCGTAAAGAGCAGCCCCCTCGCACCCCACATGTTCAGCACGAACATGTGACGGCTGCACGGGGTCCTCTGCGCAGGGCGGTCCGCCGGTGTCAGCCTCTTTGCTTCACCACCTGTTGAGGCAAGTGTCACTCCACCACCCACGGTGGAACCTGAGGTATTGCCACAAGTGGAGCTACCTTCTCCACTTCCTCCTGCGCCACTTCAGGACCCCAGCCCTGGGCCTGTGCCAACGCTTGCGGCAACGCCGCGAGAACGCAGGTCTGGACGACGTCGTCGTTCCCCTGTGTTTTACACATCAGTAGATTTCAAGGACAAATCGGTGTAGAACAGGGAGGGCTGGGCAGTGCAGTAGGCAAAGAGAATTATCACAAGAAGTAATCCTGTCACGCCAATGAAGCAGCCACCTTACAGATAAAAAACGGGAACATCCCCAGTTTTTAAAAATTATTAAAACGTGCAGGAAAAGAATGATATATAATTATTCAGTGAGTAATGTTGGGTGGAGAACAGAAGTGTACAAAAATGATATATAATTATTCAGTGAGTAATGTTGGGTGGAGAACAGAAGTGTACAAAAATGATATATAATTATTCAGTGAATAATGTTGGGTGGAGAACAGAGGTGTACAAGAATGATATATAATTATTCAGTGAATAATGTTGGGTGGGGAACAGAGGTGTACAAGAATGATGTATAACTATAATTATTCAAAATAATGTTGGGTGGAGAACAGAAGTGTACAGGAATGATGTATAATTATTCAGTGAATAATGTCGGGTGGAGAACAGAGGTGTACAAGAATGATGTATAATTATTCAAAATAATGTTGGGTGGGGAACAGAGGTGTACAAGAATGATGTATAATTATGCAAAATATTGTTGGGTGGAGAACAGAAGTGTACAAGAATGATGTATAATTATTCAAAATAATGTTGATTGGAGAACAGAGGTGTACAAGAATGATGTATAATTATTCAAAATAATGTTGGGTGGAGAACAGAGTGTACAAGAATGATGTATAATTATTCAAAATAATGTTGGGTGGAGAACAGAGTGTACAAGAATGATGTATAATTATTCATGAATAATGTTGGGTGGGGAACAGAGGTGTACAAGAATGATGTATAATTATTCAGTAATAATGTTGGGTGGGGAGAGTGACAAGAATGATGTATAATATCATAGTTGGTGAGCAAGAGTGTAAGATGATGTATTTCAAAATAATGTTGGGTGGAGCACAGAGAAAGACAAGTAAAAGAAGTGCACATTTTAAACGTTATTTAAAACACATTCATCCAGCATATTCATTTGTGAAACATTACTATGATGTGCATTTTTGCAGTTCCATTCTTTCCATGCTGAGCTTGTCTCACTTGAATGTTGCAGACGGTTACTCGCACCTTCGGACAGGCCCTGCCTGGATGAAGCGAAACGACACAGGAGAGCATGGTTAGAGTGTAGTTTCAGGTATCGAGCGGATGGCATTACAAAGCTTATGAAATGGGTCAAGGGTATCGTCACAGGAGCTCCAGATGACGACTGGGTGCTGAGTGCGATGAACAGAATCAAAGAAAGATCAAGCACCGGCACTCTGAAACATACTTTTAGCATTGAAGAGACGTACCCAGAGTGACACATACAATTCATTCCTCAGGGAGAAAGGAGGCCCACACCTGAAGTGCTACTTGCCCATTCCTTGTAGGTGCTGCCGAGATGCTGGGCGTATACTTGACAGAGATGTCGTATCAGCACCTAAACGAAAGTCGTCCAATCAGAAAAACACTCTATGGAAAACAAAACCACATCGTGAGAGTTATCGCCCTGCCCATACTTCCATTCCAACCCTGCAAAAATGAGAAAGGTAGACAGTAGAGAGGGACAGGAGGCACAAGCTGCCCCTACCCAGCCACGTCCTGAGGTGTCCCAGGAGGTGGAGGTCCCCCTGCGCCGTTAAGAGCGGCCCCCTCGCACCCCACATGTTCAGCACGAACATGTGACGGCTGCACGGGGTCCTCTGCGCAGGGCGGTCCGCCGGTGTCAGCCTCTTTGCTTCACCACCTGTTGAGGCAAGTGTCACTCCACCACCCACGGTGGAACCTGAGTATTGCCACAAGTGGAGCTACCTTCTCCACTTCCTCCTGCGCCACTTCAGGACCCCAGCCCTGGGCCTGTGCCAACGCTTGCGGCAACGCCGCGAGAACGCAGGTCTGGACGACGTCGTCGTTCCCCTGTGTTTTACACATCAGTAGATTTCAAGGACAAATTGGTGTAGAACAGGGAGGGCTGGGCAGTGCAGTAGGCAAAGAGAATTATCACAAGAAGTAATCCTGTCACGCCAATGAAGCAGCCACCTTACAGATAAAAAACGGGAACATCCCCAGTTTTTAAAAATTATTAAAACGTGCAGGAAAAGAATGATATATAATTATTCAGTGAGTAATGTTGGTTGGAGAACAGAAGTGTACAAAAATGATATATAATTATTCAGTGAGTAATGTTGGGTGGAGAACAGAAGTGTACAAAAATGATATATAATTATTCAGTGAATGTTGGGTGGAGAACAGAGGTGTACAAGAATGATATAATTATTCAGTGAATAATGTTGGGTGGGGAACAGAGGTGTACAAGAATGATGTATAATTATTCAAAATAATGTTGGGTGGAGAACAGAAGTGTACAGGAATGATGTATAATTATTCAGTGAATAATGTCGGGTGGAGAACAGAGGTGTACAAGAATGATGTATAATTATTCAAAATAATGTTGGGTGGGGAACAGAGGTGTACAAGAATGATGTATAATTATGCAAAATATTGTTAGGTGGAGAACAGAAGTGTACAAGAATGATGTATAATTATTCAAAATAATGTTGATTGGAGAACAGAGGTGTACAAGAATGATGCATAATTATTCAAAATAATGTTGGGTGGAGAACAGAATTGTACAAGAATGATGTATAATTATTCAAAATAATGTTGGGTGGAGAACAGAGGTGTACAAGAATGATGTATAATTATTCAGTGAATAATGTTGGGTGGAGAACAGAAGTGTACAAGAATGATGTATAATTATTCAGTGAATAATGTTGGGTGGGGAACAGAGATGTACAGGAATGATGTATAATTATTCAAAATAATGTTGGGTGGAGCACAGAGAAAGACAAGTAAAAGAAGTGCACACTTTAAACGTTATTTAAAACACATTCATCCAGCATATTCATTTGTGAAACATTACTATGATGTGCATTTTTGCAGTTCCATTCTTTCCATGCTGAGCTTGTCTTACTTGAATGTTGCAGACGGTTACTCGCACCTTCGGACAGGCCCTGCCTGGATGAAGCGAAACGACACAGGAGAGCATGGTTAGAGTGTCAGTTTCAGGTATCGAGCGGATGGCATTACAAAGCTTATGAAATGCGTGAAGGGTATCGTCACAGGAGCTCCAGATGACGACTGGGTGCTGAGTGCGATGAACAGAATCAAAGAAAGATCAAGCACCGGCACTCTGAAACATACGTTTAGCATTGAGGAGACGTACCCAGAGTGACACATACAATTCATTCCTCAGGGAGAAAGGAGAGCCCACACCTGAAGTGCTACTTGCCCATTCCTTGTAGGTGCTGCCGAGATGCTGGGCGCATACTTGACAGAGATGTCGTATCAGCACCTAAACGAAAGTCGTCCAAATCAGGAAAACACTCTACGGAAAACAAAACAAAACAAAACCACATCGTGAGAGTTTTCGCCCTGCCCATACTTCCACTCCAGACCCTGCAAAAAAGAGAAAGGTAGACAGTAGAGAGGGACAGGAGGCACAAGCTGCCCCTACCCAGCCACGTCCTGAGGTGTCCCAGGAGGTGGAGGTCCCCCTGCGCCGTAAAGAGCGGCCCCCTCGCACCCCACATGTTCAGCACGAACATGTGACGGCTGCACGGGGTCCTCTGCGCAGGGCGGTCCGCCGGTGTCAGCCTCCGCTTGCTTCACCACCTGTTGAGGCAAGTGTCACTCCACCACCCACGGTGGAACCTGAGGTATTGCCACAAGTGGAGCTACCTTCTCCACTTCCTCCTGCGCCACTTCAGGACCCCAGCCCTGGGCCTGTGCCAACGCTTGCGGCAACGCCGCGAGAATGCAGGTCTGGACGACGTCGTCGTTCCCCCGTGTTTTACACATCAGTTGATTTCAAGGACAAATCGGTGTAGAACAAGGAGGGCTGGGCAGTGCAGTAGGCAAAGAGAATTATCACAAGAAGTAATCCTGTCACGCCAATGAAGCAGCCACCAAGCAAGTAAAAAACGGGAACATCCCCAGTTTTTAAAAATTATTAAAAAGTGCAGGAAAAGAAAGCCTGAAAACAATGCATCATCTGTGTTGTAAAATCTGGAATACTGATCAGTGGCCAACAGACTGGAAACTTGAAATCCCCTCATGCAAAATAACAGGAAACGGCACAACCTTGAGACAGGTCGACAAGTTTAAATATCTGAAACGATCATTTCACCAGATTGCAGATGCACATCAGAAATAGCCAACAGAATCGGCCAAGCCAAAACAGCATTCAAGAAGATGAAAAGCATTCTTACCAACAAATGCCTATCGGTTAACATCAGGAAGAGAGTTCTTGAATGTTGTATAGAACCAATACTGTTATACGGTTGTGAGGCGTGGACAGGCAACAAGCAAAGCCAGAACAAGATTGAGGCAGCCAAGATGTGGTTTGTAAGAAGGGTGTTGAGAGTTCCATGGACAGCAAAGAAAACAAACGAGACAGTCTTGATGGAGGCAGACACAAGATCATTCATAAGGAAGATTAGGAAAAGACAGGCAACATTTATAGGCAGGGGAATTGGAGCACCTGGTCACAGCAGGAAAGTTGGAGGGAAAGAGAGCACCAGATAGAACCAGGGAGAAGATACTAGATGGACTTACTGAGTGGCTGAAGACAAAGAGAGTGGAAGAGATGCTTGAGACAACAAGAGATAGAGACAGATGGAAGTCCATGATCACCAACGCCATGCGGCAAGGCACCTGATGATGATGACGAATAGCTTGCCTCCATTCAGACCTGTTTGTGGCCATGATTTCCCATTGTTCATCAGTATCACATTTCTGGAGGGATTTTTTCAGGGTGTCTTTGTAGTGAAGCTTTGGCCATCCTCTTGGTCGATGGCCCTTTGTCAGTTCACCATAGCAGAGCTGCTTTGGAAGCCTGTTATCCTGCAATGTGTACGAGATGTCCAGATGGTCTTAGCTGAGACTGTTAGCAGTGCATCTATGCTTGGCGTCTGGGCTTGAAAAAGGACAGTCATGTTTGAGACTCTGTTGTACCATTTAAGATATGTTGGAGGCAGCACTAGTGAAACTGATCTAGTAGCTTGACATGCCTACGGTAGAGTCCAGGACTCACATCCATACAACAATGCAGTCATGATTACTGCTCTGTATACTGTCATCCTCTGAGTGGGCAGCGATAGCATGGTCATCAGCATACATGCCACACGTGCCTAATATGACATTAGCTGATACATGTAGTATTGAAGAGGTGGGACTGTCATCCTCTGAGTGGGCAACGATAGCATGGTCATCAGCATACATGCCACACGTGCCTAATATGACATTAGCTGATACATGTAGTATTGAAGAGGTGGGATTGTCATCCTCTGATGGGCAGCGATAGCATGGTCATCAGCATACATGCCACACGTGCCTAATATGACATTAGCTGATACATGTAGTATTGAAGAGGTGGGACTGTCATCCTCTGAGTGGGCAGCGATAGCATGGTCATCAGCATACATGCCACACGTGCCTAATATGACATTAGCTGATACATGTAGTATTGAAGAGGTGGGATTGTCATCCTCTGATGGGCAGCGATAGCATGGTCATCAGCATACATGCCACACGTGCCTAATATGACATTAGCTGATACATGTAGTATTGAAGAGGTGGGACTGTCATCCTCTGAGTGGGCAGCGATAGCATGGTCATCAGCATACATGCCACACGTGCCTAATATGACATTAGCTGATACATGTAGTATTGAAGAGGTGGGACTGTCATCCTCTGAGTGGGCAACGATAGCATGGTCATCAGCATACATGCCACACGTGCCTAATATGACATTAGCTGATACATGTAGTATTGAAGAGGTGGGACTGTCATCCTCTGAGTGGGCAACGATAGCATGGTCATCAGCATACATGCCACACGTGCCTAATATGACATTAGCTGATACATGTAGTATTGAAGAGGTGGGACTGTCATCCTCTGAGTGGGCAGCGATAGCATGGTCATCAGCATACATGCCACACGTGCCTAATATGACATTAGCTGATACATGTAGTATTGAAGAGGTGGGACTGTCATCCTCTGAGTGGGCAACGATAGCATGGTCATCAGCATACATGCCACACGTGCCTAATGTGACATTAGGTAATACTGATAGTATTGAAGAGGTGGGACTAACAGAAGAAACTCAATGTTTCGGTAGCGTATCGTTCTCCCAAGAGCTTCCAAAGTTACTGTTAAATACCCAGAGTCCCCCTTTTCCTCCAGCGCTACCTACGTGGGTGATGTCCCTTGAATCGTCTGCTACAGACAGTATGACTATTTTATAGTTATACCACATCAATTTTCATTGCACTTCCAAAGAAGACAGGGGCTATAGAATGCAAACTCCATCGCACAATCAGTTTGATGAGTCATGTAACCAAGATCCTATTAAGAATAATAATCATACTGAGGACAAGGAATAGAATCAAAGGAGAAACAGCAGATGAACAGTGTGGATTTGTGGAAGGCGAAGGAACTATTAATGCCATATACATCCTAAGAACTATCATAGGTCAATCGAGATGAATAAGGATTTATATTTATGCTTTGTTGATTTATACCAAGGCTTTCGATCGGGTAAGACATGAAGAATCGATCAACCGACTAGAAAGACTCAATATTGATGGAAAAGATCTACGAATAATCAGAAATATGTATTGGGAACAAACACATGAAGAATCGATCAACCGACTAGAAAGACTCAATATTGATGGAAAAGATCTACGAATAATCAGAAATATGTATTGGGAACAAACAGCTGCAATGAGAATAAAAAATGATATAAGCTCTTTCCAAAACATCAAAAGAGGAGTCAGACAGGGTTGTGTTTTGTCACCAGATCTGTTTTTACTTTACAGTGAAAACATCATGAAACCTAGAGGAAGACCCTGGATTAAAGGTTGGAGGAAAAATGATAATATTCGATACACAGATGACACCGTGCTAATTGCAGAAAGTGAAAGTGACCAACAAAACCTTGTGAATATACTAGAAATAGAAAGCAAAGGTAAGGGGTTGGAACTAAACAGCAGGAAGACTGAGGTCATGGTGATCAGTAAAAAACATGAAATCCCCTCATGCAAAATAACAGCAAATGGCACAATCTTGAGACAGGTTGATAAGTTTAAATACCTGGGAACGATCATTTCACCAGACGGCAGATGCACATCAGAAATAGCCAGCAGAATCGGCCAAGCAAAAACAACATTCAAGAAGATGAAAAGCATTCTTACCAACAAATGCCTATCGGTTAACATCAGGAAGAGAGTTCTCACATGTTATATAGAACCAATACAGTTGTACGGTTGCGAAGCGTGGACAGTCAACAAGCAAAGCCAGAACAAGATTGAGGCAGCCGAGATGTGGTTTCTAAGAAGGATGTTGAGAGTTCCATGGACAGCAAAAAAACAAACAAACGAGACAGTCTTGATGGAGGCAGACACAAGTAGATCACTCATAAGGAAGATTAGGAAAAGACAGGCAACATTTATAGGCCATTTTATAAGGAAAGGGGAATTGGAACACCTGGTCACAACGGGAAAGCTGGAGGGAAAGAGAGCACCTGGTACACCCAGGGAGAAGATGCTTGACAGACTTGCAGAGTGGCTGGGGACAAGGAGGGTGGAAGAGATGCTCGAGGCAACAAGAGATAGAGACGGATGGAAGTCCATAATCGCCCACGCCATGCGGCAAGGCACCTGATGATGATGATGATGATACCTCATCTCCCCTTTCAGAACAAACCAAATGTCTTGTTCTTTAAGTGGTAAGTGAAAAAGCGATAGTCTTCAGAGTCTGAACGCCGTTTCAAAACACATTATAAGCAATTAGGGAGAATTCCAAAAGTAAAGTTTATGAACATGAAACATCCAGTATCTGGATGGAGACAAATTGCTTTCTACAATGATTTGAAATAGAGACAGTAAGCTTGTCTGTCCTACAACTGTCAAATAGACTTGAATAAAGTCTTCAGTCACTAACAGTCATGTAATCATTACAGTCTTCAGTCACTAACAGTCAGGTAATCATTACAGTCTTCAGTCACTAAAGTCAGGTAATCATTACAGTCTTCAGTCACTAACAGTCAGGTAATCATTACAGTCTTCAGTCACTAACAGTCAGGTAATCATTACAGTCTTCAGTCACTAACAGGTAATCATTACAGTCTTCAGTCACTAACAGTCAGGTAATTATACAGTCTTCAGTCACTAACAGTCAGGTAATCATTACAGTCTTCAGACACTGACAGTCAGGTAATCATTACAGTCTTCAGTCACCAACAGTCAGATAATCATTACAGTCTTCAGTCACCAACAGTCAGGTAATCATTACAGTCTTCAGTCACCAACAGTCAGGTAATCATTACAGTCTTCAGTCACTAACAGGTAATCATTACAGTCTTCAGTCACAACAGTCAGGTAATCATTACAGTCTCAGTCACAACAGTCAGTAATCATTACAGTCTTCAGTCACTACAGATAATCATTACAGTCTTCAGTCACACACAGGTATCATTACAGTCTTCAGTCACTAACAGTCAGGTAATCATTAAGTCTTCAGTCACTACATCAGGTAATCATTACAGTCTTCAGTCACTAACAGGTAATCATTACAGTCTTCAGTCACTAACAGTAATCATTACAGTCTTCAGTCACTAACAGTGGTAATCATTACAGTCTCAGTCACTAACAGGTAATCATTACAGTCTTCAGTCACTACATCAGGTAATCATTAGTCTTCAGTCACTAACAGTCAGGTAATCATTACAGTCTTCAGTCACAACATCAGGTAATCATTACAGTCTCAGTCACTAACAGTCAGGTAATCATTACAGTCTTCAGTCACTAACAGGTAATCATTACAGTCTTCAGTCACTAACAGTCAGGTAATCATTACAGTCTTCAGTCACTAACAGTCAGGTAATCATTACAGTCTCAGTCACTAAGTCAGGTAATCATTACAGTCTTCAGTCACTAACAGTCAGGTAATCATTACAGTCTTCAGTCACTAACATCAGGTAATCATTACAGTCTTCAGTCACTAACAGTCAGGTAATCATTACAGTCTTCAGTCACTAACAGTCAGGTAATCATTACAGTCTTCAGTCACTAACAGTAGGTAATCATTACAGTCTTCAGTCACTAACAGTCAGGTAATCATTACAGTCTTCAGTCACTAACAGGTAATCATTACAGTCTTCAGTCACTAACAGGTAATCATTACAGTCTCAGTCACTAACAGTCAGGTAATCATTACAGTCTTCAGTCACTAACAGTCAGGTAATCATTACAGTCTTCAGTCACTAACAGGTAATCATTACAGTCTTCAGTCACCAACAGTCAGGTAATCATTACAGTCTTCAGTCACTAACAGTAATCATTACTTCAGTCACTAAAGGTAATCATTACAGTCTTCAGTCACTAACAGAGTAATCATTACAGTCTTCAGTCACTAACAAGGTAATCATTACAGTCTTCAGTCACTAACAGGTAATCATTACAGTCTCAGTCACTAACAGGTAATCATTACAGTCTTCAGTCACTAACAGGTAATCATTACAGTCTTCAGTCACTAACAGGTAATCATTACAGTCTTCAGTCACTAACATTAGGTAATCATTACAGTCTTCAGTCACTAACACAGGTAATCATTACAGTCTTCAGTCACTAACAGGTAATCATTACAGTCTTCAGTCACCAACAGTCAGGTAATCATTACAGTCTTCAGTCACTAACAGTCAGGTAATCATTACGTCTTCAGTCACTACAAGTCAGGTAATCATTACAGTCTTCAGTCACTAACAGTCAGGTAATCATTACAGTCTTCAGTCACTAACAGAGTAATCATTACAGTCTTCAGTCACTAACAGTAGGTAATCATTACAGTCTTCAGTCACTAACAGGTAATCATTACAGTCTTCAGTCACTATAACAGGTAATCATTACAGTCTTCAGTCACTAACAGGTAATCATTACAGTCTTCAGTCACTAACAGGTAATCATTACAGTCTCAGTCACTAACAGGTAATCATTACAGTCTTCAGTCACTAACAGGTAATCATTACAGTCTCAGTCACTACATCAGGTAATCATTACAGTCTTCAGTCACTAACAGTCAGGTAATCATTACAGTCTTCAGTCACCAACAGTCAGGTAATCATTACAGTCTTCAGTCACTAACAGTCAGGTAATCATTACAGTCTTCAGTCACCTACAGTCAGGTAATCATTACAGTCTCAGTCACTAACAGGTTAATCATTACAGTCTTCAGTCACTAACAGGTAATCATTACAGTCTTCAGTCACTAACAGTCAGTAATCATTACAGTCTTCAGTCACTAACAGTCAGGTAATCATTACAGTCTTCAGTCACTAACAGGTAATCATTACAGTCTTCAGTCACAACAGTCAGGTAATCATTACAGTCTCAGTCACTAACAGGTAATCATTACAGTCTTCAGTCACTAACAGGTAATCATACAGTCTTCAGTCACTAACAGTCAGGTAATCATTACAGTCTTCAGTCACTAACAGTCAGGTAATCATTACAGTCTTCAGTCACTGACTGTCAGGTAATCATTACAGTCTTCAGTCACTAACAGGTAATCATTACAGTTTTCAGTCACTAACAGTCAGGTAATCATTACAGTCTTCAGTCACTAAAAGGTAATCATTACAGTCTTCAGTCACCAACAGTCAGGTAATCATTACAGTCTTCAGTCACTAACAGGTAATCATTACAGTCTTCAGTCACTAACAGGTAATCATTACAGTCTTCAGTCACTGACAGTCAGGTAATCATTACAGTCTTCAGTCACTAACAGTCAGGTAATCATTACAGTCTCAGTCGCTAACACTAACAGTCAGGTAATCATTACAGTCTCAGTCACTAACAGTCAGGTAACCATTCACAGCTGGGGGGACAGGAGGCTACAACATGTTTTCAACAAGCCAGACTCAAACCTATGCACTCAGACTGGAAGTGAAAGGTCAACTTATGACCGTACACACCAACCAGCATGACATGCACAAACCGTTAATCATGACCCATTCTGACAAAATCATCAACACGTCACATGACAGAGATGTACTTAGTTTAGGCCTGTAAAGGTGTACATCAGGGATCAGAAAAGTGAAAACAGGATCTGTACAGTTTTGGGTACACAGCTGTCTCTTCAGTAATGTCCCATTTATCTGTAGTTTTATAACAAAATATATTGTGATGCTCAAAAAGACCATTTAATGCTTAACGTTTCAATGCCTAAAATTATATAAATATACTATTCTGAAAGCTACAAATAAATCAACAAAGTATGTTGATAAAAAAAAAGAAAATTGCACACTGTTTAAGTGTTTTGTGCTTTAGCTATTTAACGATTTTTATTACATTTTTTATTATTTTTTGTACATTAAAAATTTATTATGGTTTAATCTTTAATCAAAACTATTTTCATTATTTTTATGCCAAGGTTGAATTATGTAGGCATTTTTGAAATGAAATAGGAGTTTTCTTATTAGTGACCCTCCACCACGGAATGAGTCGCAATGTACCTGGGGTGATTTTTTCTGTTTTTAAATGAAATGAATAAGCAAAAAACGCAGTTTTCACAGATCCAAATTTTATTAAAATCGGGCATTCCTTTTCAAAGTTATGACCTTTTAAAGTTGGATATGTGGAAAAATGGATATTTGAGAAATCGCAGTTTGAAAATGTCACACTTATGCCCATAGCAACCAGGTACTTCTAATAGAGCTACACTTTTCACCCGTTTATAAGATCAAATAAGCACAAGTATTTTAGCAAGACATAAAATAATGACCACAGTATCATTTTCAGTGAAAATCTCAAAATTGGTACCCTGAACTATCGCTGCTAGCGAAAAAGTGTGTCAGGTGCAATCCGACTCATTCCGTGGTGGAGGGTCACAATTTTAATTTAAAGTTCTGTAAATAATGAATACATAGGTAAACTAATTTTTTTCTTCTTCTGTGATCTGGTTTCCCAGAATGTGTGTGTGTCAAACTCCAAGCCAGAATTACTGTAATTGTAGAAGATATAGCAATTTTGAATAAAAATCTCAAAATTGTCATGTATCTTGATTAAATTAAAAACCTCATTTAGGTAATTAATTATTGCATAAAATCAACACAACTACTACTTTTCATCATTCTTTGCACAAGCATTATCTGGTGTCTCTGATAAAATCAAGGCAAGAATTCAACAATTGGGAAAGTGAAGTTGTTTTTGAAGTCTCAGACAGATGTGTTTACTTTAAAGATTTTCAAAATAATTAATTACTGGATTAGTCACAGTGAGTATTACAACCAATCAGTTTTTCATGATGATAATACTTGCAGTCTGTGGCAAATTACAAACCAGAATTCTAATTATAATGGTAGAAGTTCAAATGGTTTTACGGCTCTTATGTAGGTTTTTAAAAGCTTGTTAGATCAATTAATTATTGGTTTAATCATCAAAACTATTATCATTAATCACTTTTTGTGATGATACCTGGAGTGTGTGTATGGCACATTACAACTTGTAATATGTAATACACACACTCCAGGTATCATCACAAAAATAAACTTGTAATATGTAATACACCACTCCAGGTATCATCACAAAAATAAACTTGTAATATGTAATACACACACTCCGGGTATCATCACAAAAAATAAACTTGTAATATGTAATACACACACTCCAGGTATCATCACAAAAAATAAACTTGTAATATGTAATACACACACTCCAGGTATCATCACAAAAAATAAACTTGTAATATGTAATACACACACTCAGGTAACATCACAAAAAGTAATTAATGATAATAGTTTTGATGATTATACTATATATATAGCATACAAGCCACAATCACAGCCATTATGCAACTTATTGTTTTAAAACTAACGCAAGATTTCTCTTTAACTCATTAAGGTAGGTAGTTAATTACTGGACTAATTACTGGACAAATTACCAAAACTATATGGCTAATCAGAGTTTTTCATGATGAGTAATACTTGGAGTTTACATGTGGCAAATTACAACTTACAAGCCAGAATTCCAAGTATAATGGAAGTTAAAATAGTTAAAGGATCATTATATACTATTTGATTGCTACGCTTGTCAAGTTATTTGATTAATTACTGGATTGACTATCACAGCTATTATGACCAATCATTTTTTTTATGTATGAAGAGTACCTAGAATCTGTTTGTAGCAAATTACATGTCACAATTACAGCTATTGTAGAAGTTACTGTGTTTTTTGGACTCCACACAGTTTTTAAAGCTCATTAAAGTGATCAATTAAT
Source organism: Monoplex corrugatus (assembly GCA_030674185.1). Lineage (NCBI taxonomy): Eukaryota > Metazoa > Mollusca > Gastropoda > Littorinimorpha > Ranellidae > Monoplex > Monoplex corrugatus. The sequence continues at coordinate 1,772,944 of JAPXFY010000030.1, forward strand.
AATTACTGAGCTAATTACCAAAACTTTTATGACTAATAGTTTTTTCATGAGTGATACGTGGAGACTGTGGTAAATTAAAAGCCAGAATTCTGACTATTATGGAAGTTGTAATGATTTTAGTACCTTCACATAATTTTTGTTAAAAGCTTGATTAATTAAATAACTTAAGTTAGTGCATAGCTTTATCCACTTGTGAATATTCCAGTTGTCTTGTGTTTGTAAAGACCTTTCTGATGCTAGTTTTTGGTTCCTGGTTCAGTCTTTCCAAAGTTATGTCACTTTATATTCATAATATGAAGGCAATTGATCACAGTTTCTGCTATGTGAACCATGTAAAAAATGGCCCAAATTTTCATTATTTCAAAATTTTGTAACTTTTATTAGTGTCAACCAAATGAAAAGCTTTTTATACCTTTGTAAAGCTTTTTTTCCCCTCTTTTCAATGATACCAATTATATGATTATTTTCAAAAAATGAAAAAAATTTGTCATACCTAGAATACTTGGTAAAGTTGAACTTCAACTTGAAGTGTTAAGTTTATGTTTTAGACAAGCACATGGTTAATTATTTCTGTGATTGAAGTTCTACAAAGAAAGGCTACTGAGACTGGCTTAAAATAACTATTATTACTTTTTTGCAAATGATTCAGAAACAAGTATCAATCTTTAAAAAAAAAAAAAGGGGGGGGGGGGGGGGGCAGATCATATGATATGTAGCAGACGATAGTGCTGTTTCCGCTTATCGTAAATCTCACGGGAGCTGATACGTAGGCCTAACGGAGCATGCGCATAACGGTGTAAAAAAAAAAAAACAGTTGACTTGCACGAAAAGACCGCACGTCGTGGATTAGATAAGACTGCCGATCTAACATCGATCACAAGCTCGGATCACGTTAGAATAATCATTTTTGTATTTAATGTAAAAGAGATTGTTAGAATGACTTGACCTACACCATTGCTGCTCACAGTAGCAAGACAGCAAAAACTCTGGCCTCGTTCGTTGACATGTCGCAGTGTTGTCAGTAGATCTATTCATTAGCTAGCACCAGGCCACTGCTTTGGTAAATATGACCCTCTACATGTAGACTTATGTCCTTGTGGTCATTAACCTGATTAAGCATTCATCAGTTCATGCAGTAGACTCCACAACCATCCTTCGTATGACTAGTTTCGGTCAAGACTGACTCACGTGCAAGGTGCAGGGGTGAACTCCCGTGAGGTCGGGACTTTCACTACCGGTACGTAGTTTCGGTCAAGACTGTCTCACATGCACGGTGAAGTCGGACACGCTCACTAAACGGAGAACGTAAGCTGGTCCGCACATCGAAGACTCTTGTGAGAATAATTTTCGGTTTCTTCTGAGAAGTTGCTTTCAATTACTGCCTCAACAACTTCGGACGAAACTCCATTGTGTTTGGTTGGTTGTGTTATTACTATTTTTAGCGTTTTCGCGCGCGCGTGAAACAATTGACACGGGAAGTTACTCTGACCAAAAGAGAAGCGAAAGTAGGCTGCGCTCAGTCAGTTTTGTTTGAAATGGCAACAACAAAGATTTAATTGTTAAAACCTGTGAATCAGTTGATTTTGTTTCTGAGGCGGAAGGTAATCTATTCAACAAAGCTTTTAAGCACAATAAACAACCTGATGATGTCAAGAAAAAGATTACAGTCGACCTGTCTGCTGACATCCAATGATCCATCTTGATTTCCAAAGATTTTGACAGTTTCCATAAAATATGGACCAAGCTAAGAGGTAATGGCAAGCATGGGTGTTGCTTGACTGGCCTATGCAATTAAAAATCAAATGTACACAGGTACTGCACTTGGTGCGATAAAACCATGGAGGGAATGGGATCAGGAGACATCATGATAGTAAGCACAGTGTACAGCCTTGTCACGCAGTCTCCATACATCATGATAGAGCGGTGTACAGCCTTGTCACGCAGTCTCCATACAGTAAGAGCAGTGTACAGCCTTGTCACACAGTCTCCATACATCATGATAGTAAGCACAGTGTACAGCCTTGTCACACAGTCTCCATACATCATGATAGTAAGCACAGTGTACAGCCTAGTCACGCAGTCTCCATACAGTAAGAGCAGTGTACAGCCTTGTCACACAGTCTCCATACATCATGATAGTAAGCACAGTGTACAGCCTAGTCACGCAGTCTCCATACAGTAAGAGCAGTGTACAGCCTTGTCACGCAGTCTCCATACATCATGATAGTAAGAGCAGTGTACAGCCTTGTCACACAGTCTCCATACATCATGATAGAGCAGTGTACAGCCTTGTCACGCAGTCTCCATACATCATGATAGTAAGCGCAGTGTACAGCCTTGTCACACAGTCTCCATACATCATGATAGAGCAGTGTACAGCCTTGTCACACAGTCTCCATACATCATGATAGTAAGAGCAGTGTACAGCCTTGTCACAGTCTCCATACATCATGATAGTAAGCGCAGTGTACAGCCTTGTCACACAGTCTCCATACATCATGATAGAGCAGTGTACAGCCTTGTCACACAGTCTCCATACATCATGATAGTAAGAGCAGTGTACAGCCTTGTCACACAGTCTCCATACATCATGATAGTAAGCGCAGTGTACAGCCTTGTCACACAGTCTCCATACATCATGATAGAGCAGTGTACAGCCTTGTCACACAGTCTCCATACATCATGATAGTAAGAGCAGTGTACAGCCTTGTCACGCAGTCTCCATACATCATGATAGTAAGCGCAGTGTACAGCCTTGTCACACAGTCTCCATACATCATGATAGTAAGAGCAGTGTAAGCCTCGTCAAATCTCCATACATCATGACAGTAAGCGCAGTGTACAGCCCTGTCATGCAGTCTCAATCCTAGATGGAACTCCACAGCATCATGATTATCATCCACATCGTCACCAGTCATCATAGCATTGTAAAAACTATTCCAGCTTCCGTGGCCATTATAGAAAATGGGGGAGGTAAGAGGTGAGCACAAATGGAACTGCTTAACTGCAATGATCCTTGAAGTTTTTTCTGCACTAGGGATTGTTATATATTCCAGATCACCGGGTCAGAGAGGTATTAAAAGGTCTGGATGTGTTCACTGATTGAATACAAAGTGGAAGCAAACAATATCTTTCTGATGTAAGCAATGTATGAGGCAGCGAGCAATAAGTGATGCTATAACATTACTGATATAAGCAATGTAGTCAGGCAACGAGCAATAAGTGATGCTATAACATTACTGATATAAGTAATGTAGTCAGGCAACGAGCAATAAGTGATGCTATAACATTACTGATATAAGCAATGTAGTCAGGCAACGAGCAATAAGTGATGCTATAACATTACTGATATAAGCAATGTAGTCAGGCAACGAGCAATAAGTGATGCTATAACATTACTGATATAAGCAATGTAGTCAGGCAACGAGCAATAAGTGATGCTATAACATTACTGATATTAGCAGTGTAGTCAGGCAACGAGCAATAAGTGATGCTATAACATTACTGATATTAGCAGTGTAGTCAGGCAACGAGCAATAAGTGATGCTATAACATTACTGATATAAGCAATGTGGTCAGGCAACGAGCAATAAGTGATGCTATAACATTACTGATATAAGCAATGTAGTCAGGCAACGAGCAATAAGTGATGCTATAACATTACTGATATAAACAATGTAGTCAGGCAACGAGCAATAAGTGATGCTATAACATTACTGATATAAGGAATGTAGTCAGGCAACGAGCAATAAGTGATGCTATAACATTACTGATATAAGCAATGTAGTCAGGCAACAAGCAATAAGTGATGCTATAACATTACTGATATAAGCAATGTAGTCAGGCAACGAGCAATAAGTGATGCTATAACATTACTGATATAAGCAATCTAGTTAGGCAACGAGTAATAAGTGATGCTATAACATTACTGATATAAGCAATGTAGTCAGGCAACAAGCAATAAGAGATGCTATAACATTACTGATATAAACAATGTAGTCAGGCAACGAGCAATAAGTGATGCTATAACATTACTGATATAAACAATGTAGCCAGGCAACGAGCAGTAAGTGATGCTATAACATTACTGATATAAGCAATGTAGCCAGGCAACGAGCAATAAGTGATGCTATAACATTACTGATATAAGCAATGTGGTCAGGCAACGAGCAATAAGTGATGCTATAACATTACTGATATAAGCAATGTAGTCAGGCAACCAGCAATAAGTGATGCTATAACATTACTGATATAAGCAATGTAGTCAGGCAACGAGCAATAAGAGATGCTATAACATTACTGATATAAGCAATGTAGTCAGGCAACAAGCAATAAGTGATGCTATAACATTACTGATATAAGCAGTGTAGTCAGGCAACAAGCAATAAGTGATGCTATAACATTACTGATATAAGCAATGTAGCCAGGCAACGAGCAGTAAGTGATGCTATAACATTACTGATATAAGTAATTTAGTAGGCAACGAGCAATAAGTGATGCTATAACATTACTGATATAAGCAATATAGTCAGGCAACGAGCAATAAATGATGCTATAACATTACTGATATAAGCAGTGTAGTCAGGCAACAAGCAATAAGTGATGCTATAACATTACTCATGGAGATCAGAGTTTGTTCAAGACGGATTCATCATACTCGGAAAATCCCATACGTCCTCTGTCCAACAAATGGGCCAGTACATATCTGGCAGACACAGACAGCTTGAGCATGTGCAAAACCTTACGCTCTGGCAAGTTCATGAGACAGGGACGTGTGGAATAACAGAACCTATGACTGAACACTAAGCTCATCATCATCAGGTGCCTTGCCACATGGCGTTGGCGATCATGGCCTTCCATCCGTTTCTATCCCTTGTTGCCTCAAGCGTCTCTTCCACCCTCTTTGTCTTCAGCCACTCTGCAAGTCCGTCCAATATTTTCTCCCTGGGTCTACCTGGTGCTCTCTTTCCCTCCAGCTTTCCTGTTGTGACTAGGTGCTCCAATTCCCCTTTCCTCATAAAATGGCTTATAAATGTTGCTCATCTTTTCCTAATCTTCCTTATGGATGATCTTATGTCTGCCTCCATCAAGACTGTCTTGAATGTTTTCTTTACTGTCCATGGAACTCTCAACATTCTTCCTAGAAAACACATCTCGGCTGCCACAATCTTGTTCTGGCTTTGCTTGTTGACTGTCCACGCCTCACAACAGTATAACATTATCGCTTCTATGTAACATTCAAGAACTCAAACTACTAAGCTGAATACCACAAAACACCCAAATAATAAGACGAGCAGCGAACAGGCCAGGTTTTGTCAAGAGTGGGTTTTAACACAAGACACCAGATAATTTGTTTTTAGTTCATGGTTCCATCAAAGAGTTCACCAGCCAGCATTAGATGTACTACAATAAATTACAACGACAGTACAAGGGAAAACCACAATACAAACATTAAAAACAACATAAAAACATTAAAACACGATAAAAACACAAGCAAGGATGAAGAAACACTGTCCCGCAAGCAAGGATGAAGAAACCCGCAAGTAAGGATGAAGAAACACTGTCCTGCAAGCAAGGATGAAGAAACACACTGTCCTGCAAGCAAGAATGAAGAAACACCTGTCCTGCAAGCAAGGATGAAGAAACACCTGTCCTGCAAGCAAGGATGAAGAAACACACTGTCCTGCAAGCAAGGATGAAGAAACAGACTGTCCCGCAAGCAAGGATGAAGAAACACACTGTCCTGCAAGCAAGGATGAAGAAACAGACTGTCCCGCAAGCAAGGATGAAGAAACACCTGTCCCACAAGCAAGGATGAAGAAACACTGTCCCACAAGCAAGGATGAAGAAACACCTGTCCTGCAAGCAAGGATGAAGAAACACCTGTCCTGCAAGCAAGGATGAAGAAACACACTGTCCTACAAGCAAGGATGAAGAAACAGACTGTCCCGCAAGCAAGGATGAAGAAACACCTGTCCCACAAGCAAGGATGAAGAAACACTGTCCCACAAGCAAGGATGAAGAAACACCTGTCCCGCAAGCAAGGATGAAGAAACACTGTCCCACAAGCAAGGATGAAGAAACACCTGTCCCACAAGCAAGGATGAAGAAACACCTGTCCCGCAAGCAAGGAGGAAGAAACACAGACTATTTCAGTTCCTTTCACTTGTGCACAACACAATTTCAGTTCATATAACTTGTGCACAACACAGACTATTTCAGTTCCTATCATTTGTGCACAATCTCGAAAGTTTCTGATGAAACACACGTCTAACACAGTCTATTTCAGTTCACATCACTTGTGCACTATCTCACAATCACGACACCGCACACAGAACGTTTCTGAAGAAATACACGTTTAACACAGATTGTCTATTTCACTTCGTATCACTTGTACATACTTCCCAAAGCACACAGAAAATCTATTCAGATAGACACAACTTGGCAACAAGCTGGCAACGCTATGGCAAAACTAGACTCAGAAAGACAACTTCACACAAATCACGTGGGTTTTTTTTTCCTTCAGCTTTCACGTGGACACAACTCACGACCATAGCAACCGTCCATTTCCTTTAAAGGGTAGGGGGGAAGGGTTCTTCTTCGTCTTCTTCAGTGTTGAGGGCCCACAATCAAACTTGATTATTCTGGCGCCTATAACTTGGGGGGTTTGCAGCAGATAAATCTAGGGCAGTGGACATGTCTTAAGAGTTCAAGGGTTACAAGATATATGAACGCGTCATCCAAGTTTCTATCCATGTCACGAAGGTAACTAAAGCTGTCACCCCTCTTGTTATAGACTCAACCAAACCCCACGACCAGTAGGTTTGAAATTACCATGTTTCACGTGCCTGTCAGGCCTTTTTAAAAATTTTTTTTTTTTAAATAAAGTCAATGCGAAAATCACGTGGATGGGAACAACATTTACTGCGCGTGTCTGTGTGCCTACGAGCGTGCATTACATATGTTAGCAAAATGTAATACTTTAGCTGTTTAATTTTTTACCAAAGTATATTTTACAACACGAAACAAACAAACAACAACGCATCAATAATTGATTATGACAACAAGACTAGGAAACTACATAATAATGTATGTCAACATAAATGACACTGACCATAAGCCTAAGGAACTACATAAAAATGTATGTCAAACAACATAAATAACACTGACTATAACTCTGATGTACTACATAAAAATGTATGTCAAACAACATAAATAACATTGACTATAACTCTGATGAACCACATAAAATGTATGTCAAACAACATAAATAACACTGACTATAACTCTGATGAACCACATAAAATGTATGTCAAACAACATAAATAACACTGACTATAACTCTGATGAACCACATAAAATGTATGTCAAACAACATAAATAACACTGACTATAACCCTGATGAACCACATAAAAATGTATGTCAAACAACATAAATAACACTGACTATAACCCTGATGAACCACATAAAATGTATGTCAAACAACATAAATAACACTGACTATAACCCTGATGAACCACATAAAATGTATGTCAAACAACATAAATAACACTGACTATAACCCTGATGAACCACATAAAATGTATGTCAAACAACATAAATAATACTGACTATAACCCTGATGAACCACATAAAAATGTATGTCAAACAACATAAATAACACTGACTATAACCCTGATGAACCACATAAAATGTATGTCAAACAACATAAATAATACTGACTATAACCCTGATGAACCACATAAAATGTATGTCAAACAACATAAATAACACTGACTATAACCCTGATGAACCACATAAAATGTATGTCAAACAACATAAATAACACTGACTATAACCCTGATGAACCACATAAAAATGTATGTCAAACAACATAAATAACACTGACTATAACTCTGATGAACCACATAAAATGTATGTCAAACAACATAAATAACACTGACTATAACTCTGATGAACCACATAAAAATGTATGTCAAACAACATAAATAACACTGACTATAACCCTGATGAACCACATAAAAATGTATGTCAAACAACATAAATAACACTGACTATAACACCTGATGAACCACATAAAATGTATGTCAAACAACATAAATAACACTGACTATAACCCTGATGAACCACATAAAATGTATGTCAAACAACATAAATAACACTGACTATAACCCTGATGAACCACATAAAATGTATGTCAAACAACATAAAATAATACTGACTATAACCCTGATGAACCACATAAAAATGTATGTCAAACAACATAAATAACACTGACTATAACCCTGATGAACCACATAAAATGTATGTCAAACAACATAAATAATACTGACTATAACCCTGATGAACCACATAAAATGTATGTCAAACAACATAAATAACACTGACTATAACCCTGATGAACCACATAAAATGTATGTCAAACAACATAAATAACACTGACTATAACCCTGATGAACCACATAAAAATGTATGTCAAACAACATAAATAACACTGACTATAACCCTGATGAACCACATAAAATGTATGTCAAACAACATAAATAACACTGACTATACCCTGATGAACCACATAAAAATGTATGTCAAACAACATAAATAACACTGACTATAACCCTGATGAACCACATAAAAATGTATGTCAAACAACATAAATAACACTGACTATAACCCTGATGAACCACATAAAATGTATGTCAAACAACATAAATGACACTGACCATAACCCTGATGAACCACATAAAATGTATGTAAAACAACATAAATAACACTGACTATAACTCTGATGAACCACATAAAATGTATGTCAAACAACATAAATAACACTGACTATAACCCTGATGAACCACATAAAATGTATGTCAAACAACATAAATAACACTGACTATAACCCTGATGAACCACATAAAATGTATGTCAAACAACATAAATAACACTGACTATAACCCTGATGAACCACATAAAATGTATGTCAAACAACATAAATAACACTGACTATAACCCTGATGAACCACATAAAATGTATGTCAAACAACATAAATAACACTGACTATAACCCTGATGAACCACATAAAATGTATGTCAAACAACATAAATAACACTGACTATAACTCTGATGAACCACATAAAAATGTATGTCAAACAACATAAATGACTGACTATAACTCTGACGAACCACATAAAAATGTATGTCAAACAACATAAATAACACTGACTACAACCCTGATGAACCACATAAAATGTATGTCAAACAACATAAATAACACTGACTATAACTCTGATGAACTACATAAAATGTATGTCAAACAACATAAATAACACTGACTATAACTCTGATGAACCACATAAAATGTATGTCAAACAACATAAATAACACTGACTATAACCCTGATGAACCACATAAAATGTATGTCAAACAACATAAATAACACTGACTATAACCCTGATGAACCACATAAAATGTATGTCAAACAACATAGATAACACTGACTATAACTCTGATGAACCACATAAAATGTATGTCAAACAACATAAATAACACAGTCTGAGGTCATTGAGCGCCATGGAGTTAGTCACCAGCTTTTTGCAGACGACACACAGCTTCAACAGGCATGCAAACCTGCAGACATTGACAGTACCATGCAGACACTACAGACATGCACGGATGATGTAAAGACATGGATGACTGACAACATGTTAAAACTTAATGACAGTAAGACTGAAGCTCTTCTGTTTTCTGGTTCTTCAGACTATAATCCTCCACTTCCAACTTCTATCACTGTTGGCTCTTCTGACATCTCTTTCTGTCCAAAAGCTAGGAACTTAGGTTTCATTCTTGACTCTTCTCTCTCCATGAAAGATCACGTTTCCAAAGTCTGCCAGCTTTCTTATTTTGAATTGAAAAGGATTGGATCTATCAGAAACTTTCTCAGTGTAGATGCCACCAAGATTCTTGTCACTTCCTGTATTCTGTCGAGACTTGACTACTGTAACTCTCTCCTCATGGGCTGCCCGAACACTGTTCTCTATCCTATGCAGAAAGTTCAAAATTCAGCTGCACGCCTTATTCTTAAGGCATCCCGTCAACAACCTTGCACTCCTTTGCTTCACCAACTGCACTGGTTACCAATATCTCAGAGAATTAAGTACAAGACTGCTTGCATCTGCTTCAATTCTATCTCTGGTTCTGCTCCTGAGTATATTTCTGATATTCTGCACTTGTATACTCCATCTCGGTCTCTCCGCTCTTCCTCTGATTCAAGACTCCTCAGGCAGATACAGTATAACCGCAAATCTCATGGCTTTCGCTCACTTTCGCATTTCGGTCCCCAGTTTTGGAACTCTCTTCCCAAGAAATTACGCCACTCTCCGTCCATTTCTTCTTTCAAGTCAAACTTGAAAACACACCTTTTCCAGCAGTATTTCGACATCTGATCACTTTTCCCCACATCACCTTGTCGGCTGGCTGATATGTGTAATTGGATTTTTGTGTATGCGCGTGGGGGTGGGGGTAGTAGGGAAGGGGTGGAATAATAGTTTATATGGAGTAACTGAGTGAAAAGTGTTTAATTGGAATGAATCTGATATTTGATTGAATTGCGTGGTATGCATATTTTGAAGATTGCGAATGTAAATCATTATGTTATGTGATTATGATGTATGTATGTATTTGATTGTCATTTGATGATGTGTAAGTTGTTGTGTAGTCTTGTATTTACTGACTTCCTATTATATCCCCCATTCCCCAGCGCCTAGATCCAGTGCCTTAGTGCGCTTTATAAGTCCTAGGTATTATTATTATTATTATAACCCTGATGAACCACATAAAATGTATGTCAAACAACATAAATGACACTGACTATAACCCTGATGAACCACATAAAATGTATGTCAAACAACATAAATAACACTGACTATAACCCTGATGAACCACATAAAATGTATGTCAAACAACATAAATAACACTGACTACAACCCTGATGAACCACATAAAATGTATGTCAAACAACATAAATAACACTGACTATAACCCTGATGAACCACATAAAATGTATGTCAAACAACATAAATAACACAGACTATAACCCTGATGAACCACATAAAATGTATGTCAAACAACATAAATAACACAGACTATAACTCTGATGAACCACATAAAATGTATGTCAAACAACATAAATAACACAGACTATAACCCTGATGAACTACATAAAATGTATGTCAAACAACATAAATAACACAGACTATAACCCTGATGAACCACATAAAATGTATGTCAAACAACATAAATAACACTGACTATAACCCTGATGAACCACATAAAATGTATGTCAAACAACATAAATAACACTGACTATAACCCTGATGAACCACATAAAATGTATGTCAAACAACATAAATAACACTGACTATAACTCTGATGAACCACATAAAAATGTATGTCAAACAACATAAATGACTGACTATAACTCTGACGAACCACATAAAAATGTATGTCAAACAACATAAATAACACTGACTACAACCCTGATGAACCACATAAAATGTATGTCAAACAACATAAATAACACTGACTATAACTCTGATGAACTACATAAAATGTATGTCAAACAACATAAATAACACTGACTATAACTCTGATGAACCACATAAAATGTATGTCAAACAACATAAATAACACTGACTATAACCCTGATGAACCACATAAAATGTATGTCAAACAACATAAATAACACTGACTATAACCCTGATGAACCACATAAAATGTATGTCAAACAACATAGATAACACTGACTATAACTCTGATGAACCACATAAAATGTATGTCAAACAACATAAATAACACAGTCTGAGGTCATTGAGCGCCATGGAGTTAGTCACCAGCTTTTTGCAGACGACACACAGCTTCAACAGGCATGCAAACCTGCAGACATTGACAGTACCATGCAGACACTACAGACATGCACGGATGATGTAAAGACATGGATGACTGACAACATGTTAAAACTTAATGACAGTAAGACTGAAGCTCTTCTGTTTTCTGGTTCTTCAGACTATAATCCTCCACTTCCAACTTCTATCACTGTTGGCTCTTCTGACATCTCTTTCTGTCCAAAAGCTAGGAACTTAGGTTTCATTCTTGACTCTTCTCTCTCCATGAAAGATCACGTTTCCAAAGTCTGCCAGCTTTCTTATTTTGAATTGAAAAGGATTGGATCTATCAGAAACTTTCTCAGTGTAGATGCCACCAAGATTCTTGTCACTTCCTGTATTCTGTCGAGACTTGACTACTGTAACTCTCTCCTCATGGGCTGCCCGAACACTGTTCTCTATCCTATGCAGAAAGTTCAAAATTCAGCTGCACGCCTTATTCTTAAGGCATCCCGTCAACAACCTTGCACTCCTTTGCTTCACCAACTGCACTGGTTACCAATATCTCAGAGAATTAAGTACAAGACTGCTTGCATCTGCTTCAATTCTATCTCTGGTTCTGCTCCTGAGTATATTTCTGATATTCTGCACTTGTATACTCCATCTCGGTCTCTCCGCTCTTCCTCTGATTCAAGACTCCTCAGGCAGATACAGTATAACCGCAAATCTCATGGCTTTCGCTCACTTTCGCATTTCGGTCCCCAGTTTTGGAACTCTCTTCCCAAGAAATTACGCCACTCTCCGTCCATTTCTTCTTTCAAGTCAAACTTGAAAACACACCTTTTCCAGCAGTATTTCGACATCTGATCACTTTTCCCCACATCACCTTGTCGGCTGGCTGATATGTGTAATTGGATTTTTGTGTATGCGCGTGGGGGTGGGGTAGTAGGGAAGGGGTGGAATAATAGTTTATATGGAGTAACTGAGTGAAAAGTGTTTAATTGGAATGAATCTGATATTTGATTGAATTGCGTGGTATGCATATTTTGAAGATTGCGAATGTAAATCATTATGTTATGTGATTATGATGTATGTATGTATTTGATTGTCATTTGATGATGTGTAAGTTGTTGTGTAGTCTTGTATTTACTGACTTCCTATTATATCCCCCATTCCCCAGCGCCTAGATCCAGTGCCTTAGTGCGCTTTATAAGTCCTAGGTATTATTATTATTATTATAACCCTGATGAACCACATAAAATGTATGTCAAACAACATAAATGACACTGACTATAACCCTGATGAACCACATAAAATGTATGTCAAACAACATAAATAACACTGACTATAACCCTGATGAACCACATAAAATGTATGTCAAACAACATAAATAACACTGACTACAACCCTGATGAACCACATAAAATGTATGTCAAACAACATAAATAACACTGACTATAACCCTGATGAACCACATAAAATGTATGTCAAACAACATAAATAACACAGACTATAACCCTGATGAACCACATAAAATGTATGTCAAACAACATAAATAACACAGACTATAACTCTGATGAACCACATAAAATGTATGTCAAACAACATAAATAACACAGACTATAACCCTGATGAACTACATAAAATGTATGTCAAACAACATAAATAACACAGACTATAACCCTGATGAACCACATAAAATGTATGTCAAACAACATAAATGACACTGACTATAACCCTGATGAACCACATAAAATGTATGTCAAACAACATAAATAATACTGACTATAACCCTGATGAACCACATAAAATGTATGTCAAACAACATAAATAACACTGACTATAACCCTGATGAACCACATAAAATGTATGTCAAACAACATAAATAACACTGACTATAACCCTGATGAACCACATAAAATGTATGTCAAACAACATAAATAACACTGACTATAACCCTGATGAACCACATAAAATGTATGTCAAACAACATAAATAATACTGACTATAACCCTGATGAACCACATAAAATGTATGTCAAACAACATAAATAACACTGACTATAACCCTGATGAACCACATAAAATGTATGTCAAACAACATAAATAACACTGACTATAACCCTGATGAACCACATAAAATGTATATCCCTCTGTCTCTCTCTGTGTCTCTGTGTCTCTCTCTCTCTGTCTCTCTGTCTCTCTCTCTCTCTCTCTCTCTCTCTCTGTCCTAGCCTGTCTCTGTCTGACTCTCTCTGTCCCTTTCTCTCTCTCTCTCTCTCTCTCTCTCTCTTTCTATCTGTCTCTCTCTCTCTCTCTGTCCCTGCCTGTCTCTGTCTGACTCTCTCTCTCTCTGTCTCTCTCTCTCTCTCTCTTTCTCTCTGTCTGTCTCTCTCTCTGTCCCTGCCTGCCTCTGTCTGACTCTCTCTCTGTCTCTCTCTCTCTGTCCCCGCCTGTCTCTGTCTGACTCTCTGTCTCTCTGTCTGTCTCTCTCTCTCTGTCCCTGTCTGTCTTTGTCTGACTCTCTGTCTCTCTCTCTGTCTCTCTCTCTCTCTGTGTCCCTGCCTGTCTCTGTCTGACTCTCTCTGTCCCTGCCTGTCTCTGTCTGACTCTCTGTCTCTCTCTCTCTGTCCCTGCCTGTCTCTGTCTGACTGTCTCTCTCTCTGTCTGTCTCTCTCTGTCTCTGCCTGTCTCTGTCTTACTCTCTGTCTCTCTGTCCCTCTCTCTGTCCCTGCCTGTGTCTGTCTGACTCTGTCCCTCTCTGTCTCTCTGTCCCCGCCTGTCTCTGTCTGACTCTCTGTCTCTCTCTCTGTCTCTCTCTCTCTGTCCCTGCCTGTCTCTGTCTGACTCTCTGTCTCTCTCTCTCTCTCTCTCTGTCCCCACCTGTCTTTGTCTGACTCTCTGTCTCTCTCTCTGTCTCTCTCTCTCTGTCCCTGTCTGTCTCTGTCTGACTCTTTCTCTCTCTGTGTGTCTCTCTCTCTGTCCCTGCCTGTCTCTGTCTGACTCTCTGTCTCTCTCTGTGTGTGTCTCTCTCTCTGTCCCTGCCTGTCTCTGTCTGACTCTCTCTCTCTCTGTCCCTGCCTGTTTCTGTCTGACTCTCTCTCTCTCTGTCCCCGCCTGTTTCTGTCTGACTCTCTCTCTCTGTCTCTGTCTCTCTCTCTCTGTACCCGCCTGTCTCTGTCTGACTCTTTCTCTGTCTCTGTCTCTCTCTCTGTGTCCCTGCCTGTCTCTGTCTGACTTTCTCTCTCTCTCTCTGTCTCTCTCTCTCTGTCCCCGCCTGTCTCTGTCTGACTCTCTCTCTGTCTCTCTCTCTCTGTGTCCCTGCCTGTCTCTGTCTGACTTTCTCTCTCTCTCTCTCTCTCTCTCTCCTCTCTCTCTCTCTCTCTGTTCCCGCCTGTCTCTGTCTGACTTTCTCTCTCTGTCTCTCTCTCTCTGTCCCTGCCTGTCTCTGTCTGACTCTCTGTCTCTCTGTCTCTCTCTGTCCCTGCCTGTCTCTGTCTGACTCTCTCTCTGTCCCCGCCTGTTTCTGTCTGATTCTCTGTCTCTCTCTCTCTCTCTGTCCCTGCCTGTCTCTGTCTGACTCTCTCTCTGTCCCTGCCTGTTTCTGTCTGACTCTCTGTCTCTCTCTCTCTCTCTCTGTCCCTGCCTGTCTCTGTCTGACTCTCTCTCTCTGTCCCTGCCTGTCTCTGTCTGACTCTCTCTCTGTGTCCCTGCCTGTCTCTGTCTGACTCTCTGTCTCTCTCTCTGTCCCTGCCTGTCTCTGTCTGACTCTCTCTCTCTGTCCCTGCCTGTCTCTGTCTGACTCTCTCTCTCTCTCTGTCCCTGCCTGTCTCTGTCTGACTCTTTCTCTCTGTCCCTGCCTGTCTCTGTCTGACTCTCTCTGTCCCTGCCTGTCTCTGTCTGACTCTCTCTGTCCCTGCCTGTCTCTGTCTGACTCTCTCTCTCTCTCTCTGTCCCTGCCTGTCTCTGTCTGACTCTCTGTCTCTCTCTCTGTCTCTCTCCCTCTGTCCCTGCCTGTCTCTGTCTGACTCTCTCTCTGTCTCTCTCTCTGTGTCCCTCTCTGTCTCTGTCTGACTCTCTCTCTGTCTCTGTCTCTCTCTGTCCCTCTTTGTCTCTCTGTCCCCGCCTGTCTCTGTCTGACTCTCTCTCTGTCTCTGTCTCTCTCTCTCTGTCCCTGCCTGTCTCTGTCTGACTCTCTCTCTGTCTCTCTGTCCCTGCCTGTCTCTGTCTGACTCTCTCTCTCTATCCCCGCCTGTCTGTCTGACTCTGTCTCTCTCTCTGTGTCTCTCTCTGTCCCTTCCTGTCTCTGTCTGACTCTCTCTCTCTCTCTCTCTCTGTCCCTGCCTGTCTCTGTCTGACTCTCTCTCTCTCTCTGTCTCTCTCTGTCCCTGCCTGTCTTTGTCTGACTCTCTGTCTCTCTCTCTGTCTCTCTCTGTCCCTGCCTGTCTTTGTTTGACTCTCTGACTCTCTCTCTGTCTCTCTCTGTCCCTGCCTGTCTCTCTCTGTCTCTCTCTGTCCCTGCCTGTCTCTGTCTGTCCCTGCCTGTCTCTCTCTGTCCCTGCCTGTCTCTCTCTGTCTCTCTCTGTCCCTGCCTGTCTCTCTCTGTCCCTGCCTGTCTCTGTCTGACTCTCTCTCTCTAATATAATAATAATAATAATAATAATTACAATATTTATATAGCGCAAAATCTTTGATAGAAATCAAATCTAAGCGCTGAACATGCACATACGCACGCATGCACACACACTTACACACACACACACTTACAACACACACACACACACACACACACACACACACACACACACACACACACACACACACCACATGGCTATAAATGGGGGGAAAGCAGAAAAGCAATGGAAAATTATAGAGAACATATACATGTATTACAATGTGATTGCACACCGAGTGGAGACAGCTGCAGTGAGGGGTTGAGTGAGTTTTGAGAGCGGACTTGAAGGAGACAAAAGTAGGTTGCTGACGGACTGAGAGAGGAAGTTTGTTCCAGGAGAGTGGACCAGAAACAGAGAAGGCTCGTGGACCATAGGTATTGAGCTTAGTGCGTGGAAAGCGAAAAGTCAGAGGATCGGAGGCAGAGCGGAGGGTACGTGAGGGAACATAGATCTCAAGTAGGATTGACAGGTAATCGGGGGCTGCGTTATTGAGGCTTTTGTAGCACATGGTGTCTAGTTTGTACTGTATGGCCTCTCTCTCTGTCTGTCCCTGCTGTGTCTATCTGACTTTCTCTCCTCTGTCTTCTGTCCCTGCGTGTCTCTCTCTGCCTCTGTCTCTCTGTCTCTCTCTCCTCTTTCTCTCTCTCTCTCTCTCTCTGTGCCTGTCTCTGCCTGAGTCTCTCTGTCTCTCTCTTTCTCTCTCTGTCACTGTCTCTCTCTTTGTCTCTTCTGTCTGTCTCTTCTCTCGTCTCTGTCTTCATCTCTCTCTGTCTCTGTCTCTCTGTCTCTCTCTGTCTCTCTCTCTGTGTCTCTCTTGTTCTCTCTGTCGTCTCTCTCCTGTATCTCTCTGTCCGTCCTCTCTCTCTGTCTCTCTCTCTCTGTTTCTCTCGTGTCTCTCTGTCTGTCTCTCTCTGTACTCTGTCTCTCTCTCTCTGTCTCTGCTAGAAACTATCTTTCCCTTTGACCTCCTCAACCTATCCATCATGCATCCTGTATTGCCAATGTCAACCAAGCTACAAACAAAAAAACTTAACCCTTTTGACTCCTCATCCTATCCACAGCTTCCTGATGAATTGGTGGTGCGTAAGGAGAAAAATAAAATACAAAACAAACGGTTAAACCTTTGTGATCCTGATCCTATCAGCAGCTTCTGCGAGGAAGTTGGTGGATAGGGTAAGGGAGTAAAAGTGTTAGGAAGCTGGCGAATAGGTGGTAGAGGGAGTAAAGGGTTAAGGAAGCTGGTGGATAGGGTGAGGGAGTCAAAGGGTTGAGGAAGCAGAACTGTGGATAGGGTGAGGAGTCAAAGGTTATAATTTCTGCATTGGTGGATAGGGTGGAGGAGTTAAAGAGTTAAGACGCACAGGAAACTTGACAGTTTTTGATGTTGTGGGCTGGGATTGAACTCAAGATATCAGATCTTGTGTCTACCGCTTATCAACACAACCAACCACTCCACTAACTTACCACGTAAATGAACATATTAAACCTTGAAAACGAAAAAACTCACTTTAATTACCATGGAAGATCGTAAAATGTAAACGGATTATCTGCATCATCATCATCATCATCAGGTGCCTTGCCGCATGGCGTTGGCGATCATGGACTTCCATCTGTCTCTATCTCTTGTTGCCTCAAGCATCTCCTCCACCCTTCTCGTCTTCAGCCACTCTGCAAGTCCGTCCAGCATTCTCTCCCTGGGTCTACCCGGTACTCTCTTTCCCTCCAGCTTTCCTGCTGTGACCAGGTGTTCCAAATCCCCCTTCCTCATAAAATGGCCTATAAATGTTGCCTGTCTTTTCCTAATCTTCCTTATGAGTGATCTACTTGTGTCTGCCTCCATCAAGACTGTCTCGTTTGTTTTCTTTGTTGTTCATTGAACTCTCAACTTTCTTCTGAGAAACCACATCTCGGCTGTCTCAATCTTGCTCTGGCTTTGCTTGCTGACTGTCCACGCCTCGCATCCGTACAACAGTATTGGTTCTATATAACATTCAAGGACTCTCTTCCTGATGTTAATTGATAAGCATTTGTTGGTACGAATGCTTTTCATCTTCTTGAATGCTGTTTTGGCTTGGCCAATTCTGCCGGCTATTTCCGATGTGCATCTGCCGTCTGATGAAATGACCGTTCCCAGGTATTTGAACTTATTAACCTGTGTCAAGGTTGTGCCATTTGCTGTTATTTTGCATGAGGGGATTTCATGTTTTTTACTGTTCACCATGACTTCAGTCTTCCTGCTGTTTAGTTCCAGCCCCTTACCTTTGCTTTCTATTTCTAGTATATTCACAAGGTTTTGTAGGTCCCTTTCATTTTCTGCAATTAGCACGGTGTCATCTGCGTATCGAATGTTGTTTATCATTTTCCCTCCAACCTTTAATCCAGGGTCTTCTTCTAGGTTTCTCAATATGTTTTCGCTGTAAAGTGAAAACAGATCTGGTGACAAAACACACCCCTGTCTGACTCCTCTTTTGATGTTTTGGAAAGAGCTTATATTGCTTTCTATTCTCATTGCAGCTGTTTGTTCCCAGTACATATTATCTGCCTTGGCCCTAAATTTAGATTACCGTTCTTGAGGATTGCAGAAGTTCAAACAATATAAATCTATTGTTATATTGGCAGTAAATTTAAGTTTATTGATTCTGTCAGTTATAAAAGGCCGTACAATTTAAACATACTGCTATGTTGGCACTAAACCTTAGAACATCGCTTTGGACAGCTGCATTAGGCCATACAATATAAACACACTTTATGTCTTGGCAAATAGGCAATGGTATCTGGCAGCCTAGATCAAGAATAGGTTATACAAACACATTATCTTACTTGGCACACATAAATATGTCTCTTGGCAATACTGGACCGCCATACTATGTAAACAATCTAAATGCACAACACACAAAAACCTGGGCCCT
>JAPXFY010000030.1:1794899-1797399 GCA_030674185.1 Monoplex corrugatus
AAAAAAAAAATCTTTTGGCAGCATAGGCTCGCCATACTAAGTAAACATCGTAAATGCATGACATAAAAAAAAAAAAAAATGCCAGCTCGGATCAGTTTGACAGTCTAGGTACGCCATGGAATGTAAACACGCTTGATGTAATATCTCGCTGTTAGATCGCTTTGACAGCACAGGAAACGCCAGAAATGCAAACTCACTAAATGTCTGAAGGAATTTGATCTCTTTTGACTGCATGGGCGCGCCATACAAAGTAAACTCATTCAGAGTCTAATGGTCACTTTTGATAATTGCGACAGTCAACGCAACATGATCCCAGAATTTGACGACACAGGGCAAAGTTGTCTTTTGACATACAAAGAACACCTTACACTGCCGTACTATGACACCATGACCGATTCAAAGGGCGTGTGAATAAAAATACAATGTATTCAACCGCAAGCTCAGTTTAAACTAATTTCATGGTAGATATTCAAACAAAAAACCCAACAACTACAAACAAACAAACAAACAAACAAACAAACAAATAAACAAACAAACAAAAAACAACAACAACAGCAAAAACAAACAAACATAAAAACAACAACAGCAAATAAATAAATAAGCAAATAAATAAATAAATAAATAAATAAATAGATAAATAAATAAATAAATAAAACTTTTATGAAGACGATTCTACCGCACAAGGAATATCATACATGTACAACGCATGCAGGTACTAAAGGTAGTCTAAGTGATTTAGTTGATAAGTCTGTGGACTTAAAGATATCTGAAGTTCAGGTTAATAAGTTCAAATACCTGGGAACGGTCATTTCATCAGACGGCAGATGCACATCAGAAATAGCCGGTAGATTCGGCCAAGCCAAAACAGCATTCAAGAAGATGACAAGCATTCTTACCAACATATGCCTATCAATTAACATCAGAAAGAGAGTCCTTGAATGTTATATAGAACCAATACTGTTGTACGGATGCGAGGCGTGGACAGACAGCAAGCAAAGCCAGAGCAGGATTGAGGCAGTCGAGATGTGGTTTCTAAGAAGAATGTTGATAGTTCCATGGACAGCAAAGAAAACAAACGAGACAGTCTTGATGGAGGCAGACACAAGTAGATCACTCATAAGGAAGATTAGGAAAAGACAGGCAACATTTATAGGCCATTTTATGAGGAAGGGGGGTTTGGAGCACCTGGTCACAACGGGAAAGCTGGAGGGAAGGAGAGCACCAGGTAGACCCAGGGAGAGAATGCTGGACGGACTTGCAGAGTGGCTGGGAATGAGGAGGGTGGGGGAGATGGTGGGGGCAACGAGAGATAGAGATGGTTGGAAGTCCATGGTCGCCAACGCCATGCGGCAGGGCACCTGATGATGATGATGATGATGAAGTTCAATACTAGTAAGTATGAAAAACAAAGCTAAGCAAAACAAAACAAAACAAAACAAAACAAAACAAAACAAAAAACTGTTCGCTGCCCATCTTAATGCTCCAGTCGTTCTGATGGTGTCACTGTGGTGTTTGATACAGAAATTTGAGCACCTAGTCACAACAGGAAAGCTGGAGAGGAAAAAGAGTTCCGGTCGACACAGGGAGAAAATATTGGACAGTTTTGCAGAGTGGATGTAGACAGAAAGGGTAGAAGATATACTTGCAGCAACAAAAGATTGATTTGTATGGAGGGCCGTGATCGCCAATGCCCTGTAACATGGCACATATTTGTGAAGATGATGATAAATACACTTACCATTTTGTATGATATTAAGATTTCTGACACGCAAAGAATACCATGGAATAAATACAGTCAGAATCTAAATTGACAAGATGGCTTGTGACACTGACAGGACGCCATAGACAAAAAATGGCGCCAATGTGTTGCACTTAACGTGCACACGTTATGTGGTGGTTGTTATGACAACGTGTGTATGTATGTGTGTCAATGGCCTAGCTATGAGCATCTATGTGTCGTCAATGGCCTAGATATGGCAGATGCACTCGGCATAGCATGTTATGAGCGACAGTGCTGGCACATTCAGTAATTATCGTGGCATGGTCAGTAGAAATGACCGCCACAGTGGTTTTATTAGATCTGACACCCGTAGGCTACCATAGGTTGGCGTTCTGTCGCCCTGTGAATTTGGGTGATTGTGTATGTACTGAATTGAGCCGTCTGTCTGTTGTGTCCGTCTGTCTGTTTGTGTGTCTGTCTGTCTGTTGTGTGTCTGTCTGTCTGTTTGTGTGTCTGTCTGTCTGTTTGTGTGTCTGTCTGTCTGTTTGTGTGTCCGTCTGTCTGTTTGTGTGTCTGTCTGTCTGTTTGTGTGTCTGTCTGTCTGTTTGTGTGTCCGTCTGTCTGTTTTGTGTCTGTCTGTCTGTTTGTGTGTCCGTCTGTCTGTTTGTGCGTCCGTCTGTCTGTTTGTGCGTCTGTCTGTTTGTGTGTCTGTCTGTCTGTTTGTGTGTCCGTCTGTCTGTTTGTGTGTGTGTCTGTCTGTTTGTGTGTCTGCTTGTATAT
>JAPXFY010000030.1:1827399-1834899 GCA_030674185.1 Monoplex corrugatus
GAACTCATTAATCACACTTGAACGAGCATATACGATTATCATCATCATCACCAGTAACAACAGCATCTGTAGTAGTAGTAGTATAGTAGTAGTATATAGTAATAGTAGTAGTAGTAGTAGTGGTAGTACAGCATAATAGTAGTAGTAATAGAAGTAGTAGTAGTATAGTAGCAGCAGCAGCAGCAGTGGTAGTAGTAGCAATAATAGTAGTAGTAATAAAAGTAGTAGTAGTATAGTAGCAGCAGTAGTAGTGGTAGTAGTAGCAATAATAGTAGTAGTAATAAAAGTAGTAGTAGTATAGTAGCAGCAGCAGCAGTAGTAGTGGTAGTAGTAGCAATAATAGTAGTAGTAATAAAAGTAGTAGTAGTATAGTAGCAGCAGCAGTAGTGGTAGTAGTAGCAATAATAGTAGTAGTAATAAAAGTAGTAGTAGTATAGTAGCAGCAGTAGTAGTGGTAGTAGTAGCAATAATAGTAGTAATAATAGAAGTAGTAGTAGTATAGTAGCAGCAGCAGTAGTGGTAGTAGTAGCAATAATAGTAGTAGTAATAGAATTAGTAGTAGTATAGTAGCAGCAGTAGTAGTGGTAGTAGTAGCAATAATATTAGTAGTAATAGAAGTAGTAGTAGTATAGTAGCAGCAGCAGCAGTAGTAGTGGTAGTAGTAGCAATAATAGTAGTAGTAATAGAAGTAGTAGTAGTATAGTAGCAGCAGCAGCAGTAGTAGTGGTAGTAGTAGCAATAATAGTAGTAGTAATAGAAGTAGTAGTAGTATAGTAGCAGCAGCAGCAGCAGTAGTGGTAGTAGTAGCAATAATAGTAGTAGTAATAGAAGTAGTAGTAGTATAGTAGCAGCAGCAGCAGCAGTAGTGGTAGTAGTAGCAATAATAGTAGTAGTAATAGAAGTAGTAGTAGTATAGTAGCAGCAGCAGTAGTGGTAGTAGTAGCAATAATAGTAGTAGTAATAGAAGTAGTAGTAGTATAGTAGCAGCAGCAGCAGCAGTAGTGGTAGTAGTAGCAATAATAGTAGTAGTAATAGAAGTAGTAGTAGTAGTAGTGGCAATAGTATAGTAGTAATAGAATTAGTAGTGGTAGCAATAGTCGTAGTAGTGTTAGTAGTAGTACTAGTGAAGTGGCAATAGTAGAAGAAGTAGTAGAAGTAGTTTTAGTGGTAATAGTAGTAGCAGTAGCAGTAGTACTATTAGTAGCAGCAGTAGCAGTAGTAGTAGTAGTTGTTGTTGTTGTAGTAGTAGTACTGGTAGTAGAGTAGCACAAGCTACTGATATTTACTGACATTGTAGCCCTACTAAAGATAACCGTCTGAAACATTCAAAAATCAAAACCTTACTATTTAACCTAAAATATGACGACACCCTTGTTATCATCTAGGACGAGAGAGACAGATTAGACAGACAGACATAGAGACAGACAGACAGACAGACAGACAGACAGACAGATTAGACAGACAGAGAGACAGGCAGACAGACAGACAGACAGGCAGAGAGAGAGAGAGACAGACAGACAGACAGGCAGAGAGACAGACAGACAGACAGACAGACAGACAGACAGACAGACAGAGGAAGAAGAAGAACAAAACAAAACAAAACAAAACAAAAGACGAGGAGGCAAAGGAAGAAGATGAAAAAGAAACAAGAACAATGACAACAACAACAACAACAACAACACTGACATAAACAACAACAACAATCTAAATGATAACAACAACAACAACAAATGGAGAAGAAGGAAAGGAGATAAGAAAGAAGAACAAGAAGACGGAAATGATGATGATGATGATGATGATGATGATGATGAAGATGACGACGACGACGACGACAACGTGAAAAAGCGGAAGAAAAAGAAGACAGGAATCACAGACAGACTGATTCCCAGAAACAAATCACCACTTCTCAACACCATTAATCCACATCCGCACCCGAAACAATTTCCTCCCCCAAATTCCCTCTGTTCCCCCTGCTGGCATCCATCTTGATCAAGAACGATCACTCTCTCACACCGAATTACAAGAAGAAACGAGTGATGTCCCCTTAGGACAGGCGCGGCCGCCATTATTTCTGCTTGGGCGGAGCGCTCCCTGTTGGGGGAGACGAGAGCGATGCTGATCTAAAGGGGATTAACTCCCATTCATTTTCCGTAGATGGTGGTGTCCCTTTTTTTGCCCCCTGCGGTGTTTGAGTGAAATTGGTTACCTCTTTTGATTTGTTGCTGTGGAAGATTTATCCAATACCGGCAGTTTCTAATTCAAAGAAATTGTGATTTGCAGCTTGGTGGAGAGAAAAACATCTTGGTCCGCCTCCATGGGGAATGCCAGAGGTTCTTTCAGTATAAGTAGTATATCCACCTTCTGGAAATTCCGTGCTAGACGTTCCCTCTTTTCTGTCACTCTCTTCGTTTAGTTCTTACTCCTTTGCTTTCTGTCATTTCTTTGTATAACTTTCTGCCTCGCTGGTCCATTCACCTGTATGTGTTCGATTAAGTCTTACGTACTTTTTCTTAGGATTGGGTACATGCATTGTGTGAATGTTTGGCCCTAGGGAAATGAGAAATTGAAGCCCGTTTATATACATGTTTTACTATCCTCATTTATGTTTGAATTTTCATTCAGGTATGTTTTTTAAGTCCCCTGTATGCGGAAAAGCATTAATATATGTACTTAATTTTCTTTTCCTTTCTTTTCCTGTTGAAGTATTGTGTATGTTTTGAAAGGATTACAGCGCTGATATGGTTCTATGCAGTCGGCTGGGCTTTAAACAAAAATAACAATAACAATCTTGGTCCTAATGTATCAAAAACACGACAACTGCTGACAGGTTTAAGGTCTCCATCTACATCTCCAAACACAGAATTATCTATCAAAAGGTGTAAATGGTTCAGGTTCATATTGCTTATAGCCTAGCTGACTACTAGAGCCATATCAGGGCTAACACCACGTTCATCTTGCTTATAGCCTAGCTGACTACTGGAGCCATATCAGGGCTAACACCACGTTCATATTGCTTATAGCCTAGCCGACTACTGGAGCCATATCAGGGCTAACACCACGTTCATCTTGCTTATAGCCTAGCCGACTACTGGAGCCATATCAGGGCTAACACCACGTTCATCTTGCTTATAGCCTAGCTGACTACTAGAGCCATATCAGGGCTAACACCACGTTCATCTTGCTTATAGCCTAGCTGACTACTGGAGCCATATCAGGGCTAACACCACGTTCATCTTGCTTATATCCCAGCTGACTACTAGAGCCATATCAGGGCTAACACCACGTTCATATTGCTTATAGTCCAGCTGACTACTAGAGCCATACCAGGGCTAACACCACGTTCATATTGCTTATAGTCCAGCTGACTACTACAGCCATATCAGGGCTAACACCACGTTCATCTTGCTTATAGTCCAGCTGACTACTACAGCCATATCAGGGCTAACACCACGTTCATATTGCTTATAGCCCAGCCGACTACTAGAGCCATACCAGGGCTAACACTATGTTAGAAATAATTCCTAATTTATTTAAAAAGACAACAGTTTAGGTTCATATATCTTATAGCCCAGCTGACCACTAGAGCCATACCTGGGTTAACACCATGTTCACATTGCTTATAGCCTGAAGAACTGCTCGGGTCATATCAGGGCTAACACCACGTTCATCTTGCTTACAGCCCAGCCGACTACTAAAGTCAAACCAGGGCTAGTACGTCAGACTTCCAGTCACAAGGTCCTGGGTTCGATCCGCCCAGACAGCTCCACCTGGTGGGTAAAGGGTGGAGATTTTTCCCATCTCCCAGGTCAACATGTGTGCAGACCTACCAGTGTCTGAACCCCCTTTGTGTGTATATGCATGCAGAAGATACAAATCAAATATACATATATCAGAATAGCAGTGTCGTATGAATGTTAAAGATCCTGTAAGTCATGTCAGTGGCTGGCTTATGGAAACAGTAAAACACCAAGCATGCACACCCACCAAAGATACAGACTGTACAACAACATAGTGCAGTGTGGTCAGCTCACCTAACAGATACAGACTGTACAACAACATAGTGGAGCGTGGTCAGCTCACCTAACAGATACAGACTGTACAACAACATAGTGCAGTGTGGTCAGCTCACCTAACAGATACAGACTGTACAACAACATAGTGCAGTGTGGTCAGCTGACCTAACAGATACAGACTGTACAACAACATAGTGCAGTGTGGTCAGCTCACCTAACAGATACAGACTGTACAACAACATAGTGCAGTGTGGTCAGCTCACCTAACAGATACAGACTGTACAACAACATAGTGCAGTGTGGTCAGCTCACCTAACAGATACAGACTGTACAACAACACAGGACAGTGTGGTCAGCTCACCTAACAGCTTGAGTTCTCTGTGCTTCACTAAAGTGTAATGTAATTTTCAGAAATTTTACAACAGAAGGGACACGTGTGTGTGTTTGTTCGTTCGTTCTTTAATTTAACGTCTGTTCACTATGAGTGATATTAGACAGGGGGGGGGGGGAATGGAAGATAAGAGGTGGGCGAGTTGCATTGTGGGGAGAGGGGAGACAAAGTAAGACATAAATAAATGGGTAAATAGAAAAATGGAACAAGATCTTAACACTAACAATTAACATTAACAATGTGAAGGAAAAATTTAACGCTAGAATACTAACTTCAGAAACTTAAAGCAATACATTAACAGGACTGTGAACCAATGATTCTGAAATTTTAACTGATAAAGACTGATCAGAAGTTACTTCTTTAAAATGAGTTTCTGAATAGTTTTCTTGTGTAAATAATTTTGGTAAAAAAGAACGTAGCATTTTGCAGTAAAATAAACTGTGAAACAGTGTGAATTGTTCTCCGCAAATACACTTGATATTTTTACAATATTTTGTTTTCAACGCGTTTAGTTGAATACGAAAATGAACAGCAACAATCGATCTTGAATGATATATGGAAGAATACTGCAATTTTTTACATACATTTTGTAATGAAAGTTTTATCATTTGTTGTGTCACAAACTTTTCATTGAAATGTTCATGAAATCGAATCCATGAGGCTGATTCTAGCAAGTTGCAAGCTTCTTTTACGGAAGTTTTAATACGTAATTCTGTAGTATTATCAGTGTTGTGTGCACCTTGTTTAGCTGCTCTGTCTACTACTTCGTTGCCATGAAGACCAACGTGAGAAGGCACCCAGCATAAACTGATATCTATACCTTTTGTCCTTAAACGATGTATAAGATGATTTGCCTCAGTAATTAAGTCAGGCCTTGTGTCTGTATTAAATGACTGTAAGGCATATAATACAGATTTTGAATCAACAAGGAGAACCACTTTAAAAAAGACAGGTTTAAGGTCTACTAAATAATGCAACGCTTGTGTAATAGCGACTAATTCCGCTGTAAATATAGATATATTTGGCCCAAGGAAAAATGACTTTTGTATTTTAGATTTTGGAACATAATACGCTGCTCCAGCAGATTTATTTTCTAAGACTGACCCATCGGTAAAAATATGGAGGTGGGTACGGTATTTTTCATCGATGTGTTCTCTCGCTGTGCATATCGAAATGTTAATGTTTTCATATTTCTTAGCATCTGTATAATCAATATCAAAAGTGGCTTTAAGCATTTCCCATGTAGGGATAGGCGTTGTGGATGGTGTCTCAGCTATTTCATCCAAACTTATGTTAGACTGTTTGACTAAGTCAGATACGTAAGTTGCAACAGTCATTTGTGATGAAATGTTGCTTGCTCGTTTTGGAAAGTCAACATCAGACCTTAGTTTAATTTCCTTGCTCACAAAATTGTCCGTTTGTGAAGTAGTTCTGATTGCAAACTTTGCTGTCGCTAGCTCACGATAGCTGTTCAGAGACAGAATTCCAGCAACTTTGTACGTTTCCAGATTTGAAGCATGGGCTGGTACACCTAGTGCAATTTTAAGACTTTTGCAGTCTAAACTTTGAATCTTCTTTAGTAAATATTTGGGTGCACTGAAGAACACTTCTTGTGCATAAGATAATTTAGATCTTACAAGTGCTGTTGATAGATGGAGAAGTACGTTTGTATCCATTCCCCAGGGTAATCTACTTATTATCTTTAAAAAATTTAAGGCTTTTCTTGCTTTTGTTAAAATATAATCAAAATGGACATTCCAGTTTAATTTCGATGTTATAAAGACTCCCAGAAATTTTACAACCTGTTTGTAATGGATCGCTTCACCATGCAGCCTGAAAGTAGGCAAGTTATTTAAAGTACCACCAGGATTAAAGAGCATCATGTTAGTTTTTTCTGCTGACAACGACAGACCATTTTCTAACATGTAGTTTCCAAGACTATCTAGATCAGATTGATACAACTTCCTGATGTAATTCTGCGCTCTCTGGGGAGTTGTCTTTTTTAAAGTAATATTCATCCAGATGCATATATCATCAGCGTACTGTACCAAAACAACACGATCTGAGAGTACTTTAGGAAGATCATATATAAGGATATTAAATAAAATAGGTGCTATCACTGAACCTTGAGGAATTCCCATGTCAAGAGATCGTGAAGAAGAATAACTTGTTCCCACTCTTGCTTGAATTGTTCTATTGGCTAGATAGGACTTAATATAATTATACATATTGCCAGATAGACCAATAGATTTCAGCTTGTACAATAAACGTTTATGCCAAACTTGATCATAAGCTTTTTTCACATCAAAAAATGTTGCTAAAAGACTTTTTCTACGGGCAAATTGTTGTTTTATCTGAGTTGTAAGTTTAACCAGGTGCTCAACTGTGGATCTCCTTTTTCTGAAACCTGCCTGGTTTACCGGAATAACGTTATTTCTATCACAGTAATGTATAAGTCTGTTTAGGATCAATCTTTCCATTAGTTTGTTTGTATGGGATGTCAAAGCAATAGGTCTGTAACTGTTTTTATTGTTTTTAGGCTTTCCTGCTTTTAATATGGGTATAACAACAGACTTTTGCCATACCTGTGGTACAGTTCCACTTACCCAGCACTTCTGAAAAATTTTATGTAAGAAAATAATATAATTTTCTGGAAGATGCTTAATCATTTCATTTGAAACTGCATCGACACCTACCGAACTCCTTTTGTTGTGTAGAGACAAGATAGTGTTTTTTAGCTCTTCTAAGGTGATCGGAGAATTAAACCATCGATCATTCTGAGGTATTGGATCAATGAAGATAGGGTTGTTAGCTGCCATTTCTCTGTAGTGTTTGCTGTTAGGAGACAACCCGTCTACTTTACTATTTTCAGCAAAGAGTTCTACAAAAGTTTCAGCTTTGTCCATGTCAGAAGGAAATTTGTGACATGTATCAATCAGTATTGGACACGTGGGTAAATTGGCCCCGTTTTTCATTTGATTCATTTTTGTCCAGATTTTATGGAAATCCTTAAAATCAGAAATTTCTTTGGTGCAGTATGATGCCCAATAATCTTTCTTTGCTTCAGCAATGATTTTATTACACTGGATGTTAGCT
>JAPXFY010000030.1:1859899-1867399 GCA_030674185.1 Monoplex corrugatus
TCAGCAAGCAAAGCCAGAGCAAGATTGAGGCAGCCGAGATGTGGTTTCTCAGAAGAATGTTGAGAGTTCCATGGACAGCAAAGAAAACAAACGAGACAGTCTTGATGGAGGCAAACACAAGAAGATCACTCATAAGGAAGATTAGGAAAAGACAGGCAACATTTATAGGCCATTTTATGAGGAAGGGGGATTTGGAGCACCTGGTCACAACGGGAAAGCTGGAGGGAAAGAGAGCACCAGGTAGACCCATGGAGAGAATGCTGGACGGACTTGCAGAGTGGCTGGGGATGAGGAGGGTGGGGGAGATGCTGGGGGCAACGAGAGATAGAGATGGTTGGAAGTCCATGGTCGCCAATGCCATGCGGCAGGGCACCTGATGATGATGATGATGATTTGCTCAGTTCATTTTTATAATAAGCAGGAACTTCAGGAATTTTTTTTAACCGTTCCAACAATTGTGTCGTGACCAAGCTGTTTGATTGATTTGGTTCAGTTTTTACGTCGGCACCAACCTCAGGTGATATGGCCGACGGGGATAACCATCCCGGGGAAGTGGGGGAAGGGGGACTTATCTATTCCTATACTGACACCACCAGAACAACAATGATGTTAAGATGGGACAGTGAGAAGGCCAGTTTTAATGGGGGGACTTATCTAATCCTATACTGACACCACCAGAACAACGATGATGTTAAGATGGGACAGTGAGAAGGCCAGTTTTAATAGGGGGACTTATCTAATCGTATACTGACACCACCAGAACAACGATGATGTTAACATGGGACAGTGAGAAGGCCAGTTTTAATGTAGCGCACCCCAGGATTCGAACCCACAACTATTAGCATGTGAATCCGACGTTCAACCAACTGGGCTACTGGGGCCTGCGTCACGACCAAGCATCAGTCCCTTACTTCAAATGGGTAGTGGGTTAGGGTTAGAGCAGGTGTTAGGGTTAGTGGTGGTTATGGTTATAACCCTAAAGTTACCTTCTGGCCAGGCCAGGCAATAGGGGAATCATGCCTGACATTTGATCATGTACAATTGTCGGAACCAGACAGACGCCATTTTGTCGTCTCGGTGAGAACGAAAGTGCACACCCGGATATTGTATGAATTATGGGAATGTTACACAGGTTACCTTCAAGCTATAAACTTTCTTTCTCACCAGAATATTGGATCAACTGGAATATGGTTATGTATGTATACTTAAACAGGATTCTTCTTCCTTACTATAGTCTCCTTCAGAGAGAAAGCTTGATGTCAATTAACATTACTTATCTATAAACACGATAATGAAATCACCACATTAAGCCATACTGTTATTGTAAACTGCTGATATCAATTAACATTCATCATCATCATCATCAGTCCCGTAGTCTGGTTGACCGTTGGGGCACCACTGAAGATTTTGCAACCAACTTCCTCCACTCCTCACGGTCCTCAGCTTTCCGCAGAATGATATTCCATTCAAGGCCAGTCCACTCTCTGATATTGTTTTCCCATCTTTTTCTCTGTCTGCCTCTTCGTCTCCCTCCCTGAACTGTTCCCTGCAAGACGGTCTTGGCCAGTCCAGATGATCGTGTGACGTGCCCGTACCACCTGAGTGTGCGTCTTATCACTGAAATCAGGAGGTCTTCATACAGCCCAGTTAACATTACTTATCTATAAACACGATAATGAAATCACCTCATTAAACCATATTACTATTGCAAACTGCTGATGTCAATAAACATTACTTATCCATAAGCACAATAATGAAATCATATTATCAAGCCGTATTCCTACTATAAACCAGCGCTAAGTACAACATACTAAATTGATTTGTGGAACAATTTTAATGACTAACTAATTTTGGTACAAAGCATGGTAACCAATAAAAATGAAGTCTTTAAGAATGGCCTTAGTGTCTGTATACAATGTATTTGTACTGACCAATGTTTGAGCTGGCGTATCTTGTGCATTCACACTGTTGTTTGTGTTGCCTCGACTCATGTGTTCGTACTAACTCGATCTTTGTGTAGCCCGAAGTGTGTGTGTTAAATGGACACGTACTGACCTTTGTGTAATTACCGACCTTTGTGTAACCACCGATCTTTGTGTAGCCTGAAGTGTATGTGTTAAATGGACACGTACTGACCTTTGTGTAATCACTGATCTTTGTGTAATCACCGACCTTTGTGTAATCACCGACCTTTGTGTGATCACCGACCTTTGTGTAATCACCGACCTTTGTGCAATCACCGACCTTTGTGTAATCACCGACCTTTGTGTAATCACCGACCTTTGTGTAATCACTGACCTTTGTGTAATCACCGACCTTTGTGTAATCACCGACCTTTGTGTAGCCTGAAGTGTGTGTGTTAAATGGACACGTACTGACCTTTGTGTAATCACTGATCTTTGTGTAATCACCGACCTTTGTGTAATCACCGATCTTTGTGTAGCCTGAAGTGTGTGTATTAAATGGACACGCACTGACCTTTGTATAATCACTGATCTTTGTGTAATCACCGACCTTTGTGTAATCACCAACCTTTGTTAGCCTGAAGTGTGTGTATTAAATGGACACGTACTGACCTTTGTGTAATCACTGACCTTTGTGTAATCACTGACCTTTGTGTAATCACCGACCTTTGTGTAATCACCGACCTTTGTGTAATCACCGATCATTGTGTAATCACCGATATTTGTGTAATCACCGACCTTTGTGTAATCACCGACCTTTGTGTAATCACCAACCTTTGTGTAATCACCGACCTTTGTGTAATCACCGACCTTTGTGTAATCACCGATCTTTGTGTAGCCTTAGAGCACGTATAAATACATTCGTACAAACACACCTTTGTGTAGCCTTAGAGCACGTATTAAATACATTCGTACAAACAGACCTTTCTGTAGCCTTAGAGCACATTTAGATACATTCGTACAAACAGACCTTTCTGTAGCCTTAGAGCACATTTAGATACATTCGTACAAACAGACCTTTCTGTAGCCATAGAGCACGTATAAATACATTCGTACAAACAGACCTTTATGTAGCCATAGAGCACGTATAAATACATTCGTACAAACAGACCTTTATGTAGCCATAGAGCACGTATAAAATAGATTCGTACAAACAGACCTTTGTGTAGCCTTAGAGCACGTATAAATACATTCGTACAAACAGACCTTTGTGTAGACTTAGAGCACGTATAAATACATTCGTACAAACAGACCTTTATGTAGCCTTAGAGCACGTATAGATACATTCGTACAAACAGACCTTTATGTAGCCTTAGAGCACGTATAGATACATTCGTACAAACAACCTTTATGTAGCCTTAGAGCACGTATAAATACATTCGTACAAACACCTTTTATGTAGCCATAGAGCACGTATAATACATTCGTACAAACACACCTTTATGTAGCCATTAGAGCACGTATAGATACATTCGTACAAACAACTTTATGTAGCCTAGAGCACGTATAAATACATTCGTACAAACAGACCTTTATGTAGCCTTAGAGCACGTATAATACATTCGTACAAACAGTACCTTTAGGTAGCCTTAGAGCACGTATAAATACATTCGTACAAACATACCTTTATGTAGTCTTAGAGCACGTATAAATACATTCGTACAAAGACTTTATAGTAGCCTTAGAGCACGTATAAATATAATTCTGGGTTTAGTACATGTTTTGACAGGCCTTACGAAGGCACATATAAAATTTTGTGAATTCGTTGAGGTTCATAGTAACCAATGTTCTGCTGACAAGGTCCTGACGTCACAGGGTCCTGACGTCATAGTAACCAATGTTCTGCTGACATGGTCCTGACGTCATAGTAACCAATGTTCTGCTGACAAGGTCCTGACGTCACAGGGTCCTGACGTCATAGTGACCAATGTTCTGCTGACATGGTCCTGACGTCATAGTAACCAATGTTCTGCTGCTGGGACAGGGTCCTGACGTCATAGTGACCAATGTTCTGCTGACAGGTCCTGACGTCATGTAACCAATGTTCTGCTGACAAGGTCCTGACGTCATAGTAACCAATGTTCTGCTGACAGGTCCTGACGTCATAGTAACCAATGTTCTGCTGACAAGGTCCTGACGTCATAGTAACCAATGTTCTGCTGACAGGGTCCTGACGTCATAGTAACCAATGTTCTGCTGACAAGGTCCTGACGTCATAGTAACCAATGTTCTGCTGACAGGGTCCTGACGTCATAGTAACCAATGTTCTGCTGACAAGGTCCTGACGTCATAGTAACCAATGTTCTGCTGACAGGTCCTGACGTCATAGTAACCAATGTTCTGCTGACAAGGTCCTGACGTCATGTAACCAATGTTCTGCTGACAAGGTCCTGACGTCATAGTAACCAATGTTCTTGCATTGACGATAGTACCTGTCGTACAAGGTCCTGACGTCATAGTAACCAATGTTCTGCTGACAAGGTCCTGACGTCACAGGGTCCTGACGTCATAGTAACAATGTTCTGCTGACAAGGTCCTGACGTCACAGGGTCCTGACGTCATAGTAACAATGTTCTGCTGACAAGGTCCTGACGTCACAGGTCCTGACGTCATAGTAACCAATGTTCTGCTGACAAGGTCCTGACGTCATAGTAACCAATGTTCTGCTGACAAGGTCCTGACGTCATAGTAACCAATGTTCTGCTGACAAGGTCCTGACGTCACAGGGTCCTGACGTCATAGTAACCAATGTTCTGCTGACAAGGTCCTGACGTCACAGGGTCCTGACGTCATAGTAACCAATGTTCTGCTGACAAGGTCCTGACGTCACAGGGTCCTGACGTCATAGTAACCAATGTTCTGCTGACAAGGTCCTGACGTCACAGGGTCCTGACGTCATGGTAACCAATGTATTCTGCTGGACAGGGTCCTGACGTCATAGTAACCAATTTCTGCTGACAGGGTCCTGACGTCATAGTAACCAATGTTCTGCTGACAGGGTCCTGACGTCATAGTAACCAATGTTCTGCTGACAGGTCCTGACGTCATGTAACCAATGTTCTGCTGACAAGGTCCTGACGTCATGGTAACCAATGTTCTGCTGACAAGGTCCTGACGTCATTGTAACCAATGTTCTGCTGACAAGGTCCTGACGTCATAGTAACCAATGTTGTGCTGACAAGGGTCCTGACGTCATAGAAACCAATGTTTGCTGACAAGGTCCTGACGTCACAGGGTCCTGACGTCATAGTAACCAATGTTCTGCTGACAAGGTCCTGACGTCACAGGGTCAAGGTCCTGACGTCATTGTAACCAATGTTCTGCTGACAAGGTCCTGACGTCATAGTACCATGTTCTGCTGACAAGGTCCTGACGTCATAGTAACCAATGTTGTGCTGACAAGGTCCTGACGTCACAGGGTCCTGACGTCATAGTAACCAATGTTCTGCTGACAAGGTCCTGACGTCACAGGGTCCTGACGTCATAGTAACCAATGTTCTGCTGACAAGGTCCTGACGTCACAGGTCCTGACGTCATAGTAACCAATGTTCTGCTGACAAGGTCCTGACGTCACAGGGTCCTGACGTCATAGTAACCAATGTTCTGCTGACAAGGTCCTGACGTCACAGGGTCCTGACGTCATAGTAACCAATGTTCTGCTGACAAGGTCCTGATGTCACAGGGTCCTGACGTCACATCGTCCTGACGTCAGTGTGTTCTGACATCACAGGGTCCTGACGTTATAGTAACCAATGTCCTGCAGACATAAACTACAATCTGTTTTCTGTTTAACATAAACTACAATGGAAATGCTGTTTACCATAAACTACAATCTATATGCTGTTTAACATAAACTACAATCTATATGCTGTTTACCATAAACTACAATCTATATGCTGTTTAACATAAACTACAATCTACATGCTGTTTAACATAAACTACAATCTATATGCTGTTTAACATAAACTACAATGGAAATGCTGTTTACCATAAACTACAATCTATATGCTGTTTAACATAAACTACAATCTATATGCTGTTTAACATAAACTACAATCTATATGCTGTTTAACATAAACTACAATCTATATGCTGTTTACCATAAACTACAATCTCTATGCTGTTTACCATAAACTACAATCTATATGCTGTTTACCATAAACTACAATCTCTATGCTGTTTAACATAAACTACAATCTATATGCTGGTTACCATAAACTACAATCTATATGCTGTTTAACATAAACTACAATCTATATGCTGTTTAACATAAACTACAATCTATATGCTGTTTAACATAAACTACAAACTATATGCTGTTTAACATAAACTACAATCTATATGCTGTTTAACATAAACTACAATCTATATACTGTTTAACATAAACTACAATCAACATGCTGTTTACCAGAAACTACAATCTATATGCTGTTTAACATAAACTACAATCTATATGTTGTTTAACATAAACTACAATCTATATGCTGTTTAACATAAACTACAATCAATATGCTGTTTAACATAAACTACAATCAATATGCTGTTTAACATAAACTACAATCAATATGCTGTTTAACATAAACTACAATCTCTATGCTGTTTAACATAAACTACAATCTATATGCTGTTTAACATATACTACAATCAATATGCAGTTTAACATAAACTACAATCTCTATGCTGTTTACCATAAACTACAA
Organism: Monoplex corrugatus; assembly: GCA_030674185.1. NCBI lineage: Eukaryota > Metazoa > Mollusca > Gastropoda > Littorinimorpha > Ranellidae > Monoplex > Monoplex corrugatus. The sequence goes on from JAPXFY010000030.1 coordinate 1,866,564, forward strand.
TCTCTATGCTGTTTACCATAAAATACAATCTATATGCTGTTTAACATAAACTGCAAACTATATGCTGTTTAACATAAACTACAATCTATATGCTAGTTAGCATAAAATACAATCTATATTCTGGTTAACACAAAATACAATCTATATGCTGTTTAACATAAACTACAATCTGTATGCTGTTTAACATAAACTACAATCTATATGCTGTTTAACATAAACTACAATCAATATGCTGTTTAACATAAACTACAATCTATATGCTGTTTAACATAAACTACAATCTCTATGCTGTTTACCATAAACTACAATCTATATGCTGTTTAACATAGACTACAATCTCTATGCTGTTTACCATAAACTACAATCTCTATGCTGTTTAACATAAACTACAATCAATATGCTGTTTAACATAAACTACAATCTATATGCTGTTTAACATAAACTACAATCTCTATGCTGTTTACCATAAACTACAATCTCTATGCTGTTTACCATAAAATACAATCTATATGCTGTTTAACATAAACTGCAAACTATATGCTGTTTAACATAAACTACAATCTATATGCTAGTTAACATAAAATACAATCTATATTCTGGTTAACACAAAATACAATCTCTATGCTGTTTAACATAAACCACAATCTATATACTGTTTAACATAAACCACAATCTATATACTGTTTAACATAAACTGCAAACTATATGCTGTTTAACATAAACTACAATCTTTATGCTGTTTAACATAAACAGATGCAATGATACGTGTACTTAATTTTCTTTTCCTTTGCTTTTTCAAGAACAACGAGGTGGTGTGTGTGTTTCAAGATAGTTGC
>JAPXFY010000030.1:1894899-1904899 GCA_030674185.1 Monoplex corrugatus
CCAGAAATCCAGAAGACAGCAACAGATGGAGAGCATCCGGAGGGAGAAAAGGAAGCTTAAAAAGCGAATGAAAACTGCCTCAGAATTCGAGAAGCAAGGGCTCCTGGAACTCTGGAAAGATCTGAAGGCCAAACACAATGCTCTCAGCAAAGTGGAATCAGCAAGGCGAAGAAAGAGCAAAAAGAAGAAGACTCAAGATCGTTTCTTCAAAGATCCCTTTGACTTTGCAAGAAAGCTGTTTGAACAACCCAAATCAGGGACTCTCACAGTGGGCAAGGAAACCCTAGAGCAGCATCTCAGGGAAACATATTCCGATTCTCAGCGCGAGGCACCACTTGAAATCCAAAATCTGGTTTGGCCTGCAGCGCCAGAAGGAAAATTCAATAACAAACCACCAACACTGGATGAAGTGAAGAACGTAGTAAAGAAAGCCAGAGCCAAGTCAGCACCTGGACCAAACGGAATACCATACCTGCTCTACAAGAAATGCCCAAAAGTGCTCGAGTGGCTCCACAAGATGATTCGATCAGCATGGAGGAACCAGAAGATCAGCGACCAATGGATGAGAGCTGAAGGAGTGTACATTCCGAAGGAGCAGAACTCCAGCAGCATCAATCAGTTCAGGCCAATATCACTTCTGAACGTCGAGGGGAAAATCTTCTTCTCTGTTATGGCAGCAAGATTGACAAAATACCTGACTGAAAACAAGTATCTGGATATGTCAGTCCAAAAGGGAGGCATACCAGGAATGCCTGGATGCTTGGAACATGCCACGTTGATTTGGGATGCCATCCAAAAAGCAAGAACAGAGAAGAGAGACATTGACGTAGTTTGGCTTGATCTGGCGAATGCATATGGATCAGTTCCACACGATATGATCCAGCTGGCTCTTGAAATGTATCACATCCCAGAAAACATCCGAACAATGCTGAGGAAGTATTTCCAAGGGTTCTCAATGCGGTTCTCTACCAAAGAATACACCACGGACTGGATAGACCTAGAGGTGGGCATTGCAATGGGCTGTGCAATCTCTCCCATACTGTTCGTGTTGGCAATGGAAGTCATCTTGAAAGCTGCAATGAAGAGTTCAGGTCCAGTGAATCTGGGAGATGGATACCAGATGCCTCCTCTGAAAGCTTTCATGGATGACACAACAGTCTTGTCCACGGATGAGGAAGAGACACACCAAATCTTAAAGCAGCTGGATGAGCTGGTGGCCTCTTCAAGAATGAGGTTCAAACCTAAGAAATCCCGAAGTCTCTCACTGCGAAAAGGAAAAGTGGCAGATTCAGTCAAATTCATGGTAGCCAACCAAGCCATCCCCACTGTCACAGAAGAGCCAGTAAAAAGTCTCGGAAGATGGTATGATGACTCCCTGAAAGACACACAAAGGGGATGTGAAACCAAGCAAACAGCAGAAGAAGGCCTGAAGAAAATAGATAACTGCGGACTGCCAGGCAAATACAAAGTCTGGTGTCTACAGTTCATGCTGATACCAAAGCTGCTGTGGCCACTGCTAATCTATGACATTTGCACCAGCACAGTCGAAGCAATGGAAGCCAAAATCAACAAATACACAAGAAAATGGCTCGGTGTCCCACCTGGTCTCACTGATGTTGCATTCTACTGTCGTCAAGCAATGCTGAAGCTACCTCTGAAATCCATAGTGGAGGAATACAAAGTTGGAAAAGCAAGACTGTTGAGCATGCTGGAGGAATCGGAGGACAATATCGTGAGAGCAGTTCATCCAAAGCTGAGAACTGGCAGAAAGTGGAAAGTCCAAGAGGCTGTAAACAATGCCAAGAGAAACCTCAGCATCAAAGAAATAATTGGACACACGCAAACCAACAGACAGGGACTGGGAGCAACAAAAATGCAGTGGTGGTCCAAAGCCAAAGGGAAGGAAAAAAGAGACATGATCATACAGGAGTTGAAGGAAGAAGAAGATGTCAAAAGAGTGCAGAAGGCAGTCCAGCAAGGTCAACAGGGGCAATGGACAACATGGGACAGTGCACTCCAAAGAAGTCTCAGCTGGAACGATATGTGGCACATGGCTCCTCTAAGGATAAGCTTCCTCCTCAGATCTGTATATGACCTGCTCCCCTCGAATGCAAACTTAGTGAAATGGGGGAAAGCAGACGACCCAGCATGTCCGCTCTGTCAGAAGAAACAAACAGTGGAACATGTCCTAAGCTCTTGCAAAGTAGCGCTAGCCCAAGGAAGGTATACATGGAGGCACAACCAAGTTCTGAAAGTGATCACAGATGTGGTTAGCGAAAAAACCATGACCCCAAACGCACCAATTGCTATGACAACGTTCTACAAAGCAGGAGGGAAACAGGTCTGGCCCGAAAGGGCTATGACAACCAGCACATTGCCAAAGGGTCTTCTGGATGGAGCAGTCGACTGGGAGTGTACAGCAGACCTCCCAGAGTGGAGAAATTACCCAGATGTCATCAGCAAGACAGGCATGAGACCAGACATCGCTCTCCACTCTGACTCCTCGAAACAAGTGATTCTGATAGAACTCACTGTGCCATACGAAAGCAGAATGGAAGAAGCACATATCTACAAGACCGAAAAATACGCCGGTCTTGCCAGCACCCTGAAGAAAGCAGGTCTGCGGGTCAAAATCTTCGCCATAGAGGTCGGGGCAAGAGGGTTTGTGGGCACCTCCGCTTATGATCTCATGAAACAACTCGCCATTTCTGGGAAGAAGAGGACTAGAGCCCTTAAAGCGATGGCAGAGGCAGCAGAAAGGAGCTCAAGCTGGATCTGGGCAAGGAGGAACCAAAAAAGTGAACTTCATAAGGATTAAATTCCCTACAGATGATGTGTGCCCCGTTAGCACATTGGTAAAACCGCGTACCGCAGTTCTGAAGCGCAGAATCGCCCAGGTTCGATCCCCGGCGTGGGAAAAAAAAAAAAAAAAAAAAAAAAAAAAAATAGACAACAGCAGAAGGGCATCCAGGAGTCATGACCTGGATGTGGCCCGGCCCCCCGAGAGTGTAAGGAATTCAGGGCCGAAACACTTGTCTAAAGGGGGTTACTTCTCTGAAGACCTTCTGTTGTCTAGCTCTCCCTAGAGTTTCTTTCTACCTGTGTGTATGTGTATTTATGTCTGTGTGTCTCTTTGTGGCTCTGTGTACCTTCACGCAGCAAAGTCACATTGTGTAGTTGTCACTATGAAATATCAAAAACTAATTGACAAGCACACACAGGGTTCGGTTTCTACAAACGCTATCCCCACGTCCACAATACATTGAATGTACGCCATCGCCACAGGTGCCATGTAACGGAGAACATATATCCAAAATTATCATGTCATAAACCATGCTTACATGCATGCTATTGAGGTTGTAACTAATTTATATTTGCATGGTATTGAGGTGCTAGCTAATTTATATTAGCATGCTATTGAGGTTGTAGCTAATTTATATTTGCATGGTATTGAGGTGCTAGCTAATTTATATTTGCATGGTATTGAGGTGCTAGCTAATTTATATATAGCATGGTATTGAGGTGCTAGCTAATTTATATTAGCATGGTATTGATGTTGTAGCTAATGCATGTTAGCATGGTATTAAGGTTGTAGCTAATGCATGTTACCATGGTATTGATGTTGTAGCTAATGCATGTTAGCATGGTATTGAGGTTGTAGCTAATGTATGTTAGCATGGTATTGAGGTTGTAGCTAATGCATGTTAGCATGGTATTGAGGTTGTAGCTAATGCATGTTAGCATGGTATTGATGTTGTAGCTAATGCATGTTACCATGGTATTGATGTTGTAGCTAATGTATGTTAGCATGGTATTGAGGTTGTAGCTAATGCATGTTAGCATGGTATTGAGGTTGTAGCTAATGCATGTTACCATGGTATTGATGTTGTAGCTAATGCATGTTAGCATGGTATTGAGGTTGTAGCTAATGTATGTTAGCATGGTATTGAGGTTGTAGCTAATGCATGTTAGCATGGTATTGAGGTTGTAGCTAATGCATGTTAGCATGGTATTGAGGTTGTAGCTAATGCATGTTAGCATGGTATTGAGGTTGTAGCTAATGCATGTTAGCATGGTATTGATGTTGTAGCTAATGCATGTTAGCATGGTATTGAGGTTGTAGCTAATGTATGTTAGCATGGTATTGAGGTTGTAGCTAATGCATGTTAGCATGGTATTGAGGTTGTAGCTAATGTATGTTAGCATGGTATTGAGGTTGTAGCTAATGCATGTTAGCATGGTATTGAGGTTGTAGCTAATGCATGTTAGCATGGTATTGAGGTTGTAGCTAATGTATGTTAGCATGGTATTGAGTGTCTAGCTAATATATGTTAGCATGGTATTGAGGTGAAGTGCTAGCTAATGTATGTTAGCATGGTATTGAGGTTGTAGCTAATGTATGTTAGCTTGGTATTGAGGTTGTAGCTAATGTATGTTAGCATGGTATTGAGGGTCTAGCTAATGCATGTTAGCATGGTATTGAGGTTGTAGCTAATGCATGTTAGCATGGTATTGAGGTTGTAGCTAATGCATGTTAGCATGGTATTGATGTTGTAGCTAATGCATGTTAGCATGGTATTGAGGTTGTAGCTAATGTATATTAGCATGGTATTGAGGTTGTAGCTAATGTATGTTAGCATGGTATTGAGATTGTAGCTAATGTATGTTAGCATGGTATTGAGGTTGTAGCTAATGTATGTTAGCATGATATTGAGATTGTAGCTAATGTATGTTAGCATGGTATTGAGATTGTAGCTAATGTATGTTAGCATGGTATTGAGATTGTAGCTAATGTATGTTAGCATGATATTGAGGTTGTAGCTAATGTATGTTAGCATGGTATTGAGATTGTAGCTAATGTATGTTAGCATGATATTGAGGTTGTAGCTAATGCATGTTAGCATGGTATTGAGGTTGTAGCTAATGTATGTTAGCATGATATTGAGGTTGTAGCTAATGTATGTTAGCATGGTATTGAGGTTGTAGCTAATGTATATTTTCAAGGTATTGAGGTTGTAGCTAACTTATCAGACACTAACTGTGACCTGAAAAATCCGTGACATCCGGAATATGGATGCAGGGTCAGCTGGATGGAGCGGATGGCATGGAATGCAGAGCAGATCTTCCAGAATGCGGGGGAGAGAGGTGGGAGGGGACCCAGGAACTGTCAGTAAGAATGGCGTGAGGTCGTACATAGTTCTGCACTTGTACTCATAGAAAAAGATTCTGATCTTCTTATTGCGCCGTGTGAAAGTAGAATGAAGTACGCCCATTTCTACAAGACTGAAAAGAATGCCAGTCTAGCCAGCAACTTGAGGACATCTGACTTTCAGTCCAAAGTCCTCACCAAGAGAAAATCTGACTTTCAATCCAAAGTCCTCGCCATGAGAAAATCTGACTTTCAGTCCAAAGTCCTCACCAAGAGAAAATCTGACTTTCAGTCCAAAGTCCTCGCCATGAGAAAATCTGACTTTCAGTCCAAAGTCCTTGCCAAGAGAAAATCTGACTTTCAGTCCAAAGTCCTTGCCAAGAGAAAATCTGACTTTCAGTCCAAAGTCCTCACCAAGAGAAAATCTGACTTTCAGTCCAAAGTCCTTGCCAAGAGAAAATCTGACTTTCAATCCAAAGTCCTTGCCATAGAAGTTGGAGCAAGGGGGTTGATAGCCACATCAGCCTATGACCTCATGAAGCAACTCTCAATTTCTGGAATAGGCACATCAATTTCTGGGAGAGAGAGGACCAGAGCCCTAAAGGCAATGGCAGAAACAGCTGAAAAGGGCTCCAACCCGTTCTGGACCAGGAGGAACAAAAGTGAACATCAGAAGGCTTAAAATTCCCCTATATGTTTCTGTGACCAATAGCCAAGTGGTTAAGACACCCGTCAGAAACAGTGACTCTGCCTTGAGACACCCCAAGACTTTGGAAGCACGAGTTTAAACCCAGATGAAAGGAGAAAATGGCGACAGAAGGACATCCAGGAGTCATGACATGGATGTGGCCTGGTCCCCTACAAGTGTCAGGAGTTAAGGGCCGAAACACTTGTCTGACGGGGATTTCTCCTCTGAGGACCTTCTGCTCTCCGGCTCTCCCCAGAGTTTCTTGGCTACTATGACATGTAACAGACCAGTCGTCGTGGTGTAGTGGCTAACGCAATGGACTACTGACTGGAAGGTTGTGGGTTCAAATCCCCATCAATTCCTTCAAAATTCGTTGTAGGATTTTTCGGCTCTAACCGGCTCCTACCCAGAGTTTGACGTGCTATGGGCTCGTTGGGAAGACTGGGACCACACAGTCGAGTCTCATCCACTTCATAGATGCGTTATTGAGGGTGTTGCTCAAACCTTCTGACCAGCACCGCAGGTGTCTGTATCTCTCAGGCCTGGTTGACGCCAGGATCTATTATGATAGTAAGCGTAGAGTACAGCCCTGTCACGCAGTCTCAATCCTAGATGGAACTCCATAGCATCATGATTATCATCCTCATCGACATCATCATCATCGCATTGTAAAAGAAAGTATGGCAGCTTCTGTGGCCATTAAGGTGGTGTAGAAATCTGGACAAAAAAACAAAAAAAAGGTGAGCGCAAAGGTTATCTCCCTGGGTGCGATGATCCTACAAACAAAAACAAAACAAACAAACAAACAAACAAACAAACAAACAAACAAAACAAACAAACAAAACAAACGAAACCAAACCGAAACCAAACCGAAATCAAACCGAAACCAAACCCAAAACAACCCAAAACAAACAAAACAAACAAAACAAACAAAACAAACAAAAAAACAAAACAAACAAAACAAACAAAACAAACAAAAACAAACAAAACAAACAAAACAAACAAAAACAAACAAAACAACAAACAAACAAACACAACACAACAAAACAAACAAAACAAACAAAACAAACAAAACAAACAAAACAAAACAAACAAACAACAAACAAACAAAACAAACAAAACAAACAAACACAAACAAAACAAACAAAACAAACAAAACAACACAACAACAAAACAAACAAAACAAACAAAACAAACAAAACAAACAAAAACAAACAAAAAAACAAAACAACAAAACAAACAAAACAAACAAAAACAAACAAACACAAACACAAACAAAACAAACAAACAAACAAAACAAACAAAACAAAACAACAACAACAAACAAAAACAAACAAAACAAAACAAACAAAAACAAACAAAACAAACAAACAACAAACAACAACAAAACAAACAAAACAAACAACAAAACAAACAAAAAACAAAACAAACAAAACAAACAAAACAACACAAAACAAAACAAAACAAAACAAACAAAACAAACAAAACAAACAAAACAACACACAAACAAAACAAACAACAACAAACAAACAAACAAAACAAACAACAACAAACAAAACAAAACAAACACAAAACAAAACAAAACAAACAAACAACAAACAAAACAAAACAACAACAAAACAAAACAAACCAAACAAACCAAAACAAAACAAAACAAACCAAACAACAAACCAAACAAAACAAACAAAACAAACAAAAACAAACCAAACAAAACAAAAACCAAACAAAACCAAAACCAAACAAACAAACAACACCAAACAAACCAAACAAAACAAACAAACACAAACCAAACAAAACAAAACAAACAAAACAAACAAAACAAACAAAACAAACCAAACAAACAAAACAAACAACAACAAAAAAACAAACAAAACAAACAAAACAAAACAAACAAACAAACCAAACAACAAACAAAACAAAACCAAAACAAACCAAACAAAACAAACAAAACAAACCAAACAAAACAAACCAAAACAAACCAAACAAAACAAACAAAACAAACAAAACAAACAAAACAAAACAAACAAAACAAACAAAACAAACAAAACAAAACAAAACAAAACAAACAAACAAACCAAAACAAACCAAAACAAACAAAACAAAACAAACAAAACAAACAAAACAAACAAAACAAACAAAACAAAACAAACAAAACAAACAAAACAAACCAAAACAAACAAAACAAACAAAACAAAACAAACAAAACAAAACAAACAAAACAAACAAAACAAACAAAACAAAACAAACAAAACAAACAAACAAACCAAAACAAACAAACAAAACAAACAAAACAAAACAAAACAAACAAAACAAACAAAACAAACAAAACAAAACAAACAAAACAAACAAAACAAAACAAACAAAAACAAACAAAAAACAAAAACAAAAACAAAACAAAACAACAACAAACCCAAACCAAAACAAACAAAACAAAACAAACAAAACAAAACAAAACAAACAAAAACAAACAAAACAAACAAAACAAAACAAAACATACAAACAAAACAAAACAAACAAACAAACAAAACAAACAAACAAAAACAACAACAAAAACCATGTAACAGAGTGACTATATCACAGTCCAGAGAATGAAATAAACGTAAATTTGTCTTACGATAGGGTAGTCACCGATACGTTCAGCCACCAAAGTGAACATTTCCTCCATATCTTCAAAAGCATATCTTCTCCATCACCATCTATTCTCTCACCCCCCGGCTCCCAAACCCACGCAACCCCCTCCCCCACCCTGCTAATATTTCATTGGCTGACAGTCGTAGATTACCAGGACACAAGAAGGAAGTCTCACGTGACTGACTTCCCGTCGTGGCGAGAAATGGCGAGAACTGAGTGGCGTCGGTCCTGTTCCCATGTTGTGTCTACCTCGTTTTTCTTCTGATGGGTTGGAGGTGAACTTTGGTAAAATTGACACCCTACCCTCTCCACCCCCCTCACTCTGGTAAAATTGACACCCTCCCCTCTCCCTCCTCACCCTCACCACCACCCTCACTCCCTTCACCCTCTGTTACTGTCAAAGCGAAAAGTTTCCAATTTGTTGGAAACCTGCAGATGGTTAGTAGTTTGATAGTATCTGTCTGTTTTGGGTTATGTTGGGTTACATTGTATTATGTAAAGTGTTGTATTAAATTGTATAATGTGCTACTGCATTGGATCCTGTTTGTCTTTGATTACATTGTATTGTATTACATGGTTTTGTATTGCCTTGCATCGTATTGTTTTGGATTCTATTATGTTATGTTGTTATGTATCGTATTGTGTTACATTACGTAATATTTTATTGTTTTGTATCACATGCACAATAAACCAAACGACAACCAACCAACCAAACACACACACACACCATCACCACAGACACACACACACACACACACACACACACACACACACACACACACACACACACACCATCACCACAGACACACACACATACACACAAACACACACACACCATCACCACAGACACACACACAGACACACACACACACACACACACACCATCACCACAGACACACACACACACACATACACACACACATACACAAGCACACACGCACACCACTTGCACAGCACACGCGCGCGTGCGCACACATACACACACACACACAAACATACACTACACATATACCCTACCACGGACACACACACACACACACACACACACACACACACACACACACACACACACACACACACACACACACACACACTCACGCACACACACACACACTCGTCTAAAAGACATTAAAATAAACAACAAAGAACACACACACACACAGACACACACACACATATGCACACACACACATGCACACACACACACACACACACACAAACACACACACATGCACACACACATACACACACACTCACATGCACACACATGCACACACACACATACACACACACATACACACACACACACAAACACACACACATGCACACACACATACACACACACTCACATGGACACACATGCACACACAGACAGACAGACAGACAGACAGACAGACACACACACACACACACACACACACGCACGCACACACACACACACACACACACACACACACCACACACACACACACACACACAACTCCATGCTAAGCGTTGGCTTTGAACTTGTGACAACAAAAAGTTTTCATTAC
>JAPXFY010000030.1:1912399-1919899 GCA_030674185.1 Monoplex corrugatus
GTGTCAATAGAGAGGTTATCGGTGATGGTGGACCCAAGATATGTGAATTGATGGATGGCTTCAAGCTCGTAGTCATCAATGGTGATGGCTGGTGGAGATGGCGTGTCTTGGCCCAGGACGTTTGTCTTCTTAAGACTGATGGTCAGACCAAAATCTTTGCAGGCCTGGGAGAAGCGGTCCATTAGTGACTGCAAGTCCCGCTGAGTATGGGTCACAACTGCGGCATCGTCGGCAAATAGCATGTCTCTGATGAGGGCTTTACGGACCTTTGTCCTGGCTCTGAGGCGGGCGAGGTTGAAGAGCCTGCCATCTGATCTGGTCCGCAGGTGGATCCCTTCTTGCGCTGTGCTGAACGCATGCCTCAGGAGGAGAGCGAAGAAGATTCCAAAGAGGGTTGGGGCCAGGACGCAGCCTTGTTTCACACCGCTGCGTACGTCGAAGGGCTTGGAGAGGTTTCCGTTGAACTGCACCATCCCTTTCATGTTTGAGTGGAAGGACTCAATTAAGCTGTGCAGTTTGGGGGGGCAGCCGATTTTTCGGAGAGTCTTGAAAAGGCCATCTCTGCTGACTAGGTCAAAGGCCTTGGTGAGGTCAATGAATGCCACATACAGGGGCATCCGCTGCTCTCTGCACTTCTCCTGGATTTGGCGAAGGGAGAAGACCATGTCTACCGTGGATCTCTCTGCTCGAAAACCACACTGTGATTCCGGGTAGACGCGTTCAGCCAGTTTCTGCAGGCGGATTAGGAGGACCCGAGCATAGACTTTGCCAACAATGCTGAGGAGCGAGATACCTCTGTAGTTGTTGCAGTCGCTCCTTTCGCCCTTGTTTTTGTACAGGGTGACGATCTTGACGTCCCTCATGTCCTGTGGTACAGCTCCCTCATTCCAACACTGACAGAGAACTGCGTGCAAAGGGTGCAGAAGAGAAGTCTTGCAGTGCTTGATGAGGTCTGGGGGAATTCCGTCGTTGCCAGGTGCCTTCCCTGATGCCAGGCTATCAATGGCCTTGCTGAGTTCGTCCGCAGTTGGCTCTGCGTCAAGTTCTTCCATTACCGGCATGCACTTGATGGCATCGAGGGCTAAGGGGGACACCATGTTCTGTGTGGAGTAGAGGTCGGAGTAGTGTTCCGCCCATCTTTCCATCTGTTGGCTAGGATTGCTGATTACTTCCCCAGTGGAGGATTTGAGGGGGGCGATCTTGCTCTGTGTTGGTCCCAGTGCCTTCTTGATGCCATCATACATTCCTCGGATGTTGCCTCTTTCAGCAGCACTCTGAATCTCTTCGCTGAGCTCTGTCCAGTACTCGTTTGCGCAGCGCCTGGCGTTAAGCTGAACCTTACTTCTGGCAGCCCTGAGGATTTGCAGGTTCTTCTCACTGGGTGACCGCTTATACTTGGTGAGTGCGGCGCGCTTGGCCTCAACAGTGGGAGTCATCTCTGATGATTTGGCCTCAAACCAGTCGTGGGACTTCACAGTTTTCTTCCCAAAGGTGGCCATAGCAATGCGGTGCATGGTGTCTCGTAGCGTTTCCCATCTCTCAGTGGCAGAGTCTCTGGGCTGCAATGCATCGTATTCTCTCTGAAAGGCCTCTGCGAACTGTTCTACAAGATCTGGCTGAGACATCTTGCTGACGTCAATGCGAGGGTTCCCTTGTTTCTTTGAGCAGTGGAACTTCTTTGGTTGTAGCCTGATCTTGCAACATACCAGAGAGTGGTCTGTGTCGCAGTCTGCGCTGTGATAAGAGCGAGTGTGGAGAACGTTTTTGATAGCGGCACGTCTTACTAGGATCAAATCCAGTTGGTGCCAATGTTTTAAGCGGGGATGCCTCCAGGAGACTTTGTGCTGAGGCTTCGTCTTGAAGAAGGAGTTGGCGATGCACAGTTCATGGCAGGCGCAAAACTCAAGCAGTCGCCGTCCATTCTCATTCATTTTCCCCACTCCAAAGGAACCGAGGCAGAAGGGCCATGAGTCATTGTCTGCACCCACTCTGGCGTTGAAGTCGCCCAGGAGAACAAGTTGTTCTGTCCTGGGGATGTTCCTTATGGTTGATGCAAGATTTTCGTAGAACTCATCCTTGGTGTCTGGAGAGGCGGACAGAGTTGGGGCATAAATGCTGATGAGAGTGACATAGCCTTCGGTGGTGTTGAGGCGGAGAGTCAAGAGTCGTTCTGAACCGCCACTGCCTGGTTCAATCATATTCAGCAGGCTGTTCCTTACTGCAAAGCCTACTCCGTGCTCTCTTGGGGTATCAGAACTCTTTCCTTGCCAGAAGAAGGTGTAGTCCCTTTCCTTTAGTGTTCCTGAGTCAGCCAGCCGTGTTTCCCGCAGAGTGGCAATGTCCACATTGAGCCTCTTTAGTTCGCTGTTTATGACGGCGGTTTTTCTGGCGTCGCTGATGTCTTGCAGATCTTGGGAGAGCCCAGGCATCATTGTTCGGACATTCCAACAGCCCAGTTTCACTGCTGATCCTTTTCCTGATCCGTTTCTTGAATTTGAATTTTTCTTTTTGTTTGGTGCGGTAATTAACGACCTGCTTGTCAGATTTTCTCCTAATCTTCATGCACCCAATGAAGAAGGCAGGTCGTGGCGGGACAGCACCTAACTGGCTGGGGGCTGCCCAGCTTAGGCGGGCGGTAGCTGTCCAGTAAGACACGAAGGTCTCTCCCACCGTCAAAAGCAACCCCTGGCGTCAGCTCTACGCCAGTTGAGCAATGACTTATCACCGGTATCTGTTGCTTCCCGTGTTGTGCCGACACTAGTGTTAGTAGCGAGGCTGGAGTGTCCTCTCCAGGTCGTAGGTGCAGAGTGTTTGTGGATGAATGGACGGATGTAAGCCTGGGCAGTGTAATATGGAAGACAGGCTGTTGCCCATGCAACTTGTCCCCCCTCTCCACCTCGCTGACAGATCCAAAGGAACAGCAGGGCTGTTACGTTTTGGTGCCAACGCGGCCGCAGGAGCTGCCGGAAAGTGACAAAGTTTGCCATCCAACCGCCTTAGGGGCCCCACACCGGATTTACTGTCAGGGTTTACTCCCTTAGCTAGATGGTTGCGGGTAGCTCTCCAGAGCTGGCGCCCTTTGATGGATCTAATTTATTTTCACCAGGGTTTCTAGCCACCCTCCTCACCATCCTCCTGAGAGGACTGGTGGGGTTGCTGGTTTAGTCGCCAGCAATTCGACCCTATGACAGGTAGTACTGGGTTCCAGGTTGCCAGTAGCGGATACATCTATCTGACCTGACTGATACAATACAATACAATATTTTATTTATATAGCGCAAAATCTTGATAAAATCAAATCTAAGCGTTAAAACAGACACGCACGCACACACACACACACACACACACACACACACACACACACACACACACACACACACACACACACACACACGCACACGCACACGCACACGGCTATAAATGGGGAGAAAGAACAAAAGCAATGGAAAATTATAGAGAGCATATTATAAACCCCAAACGCACCAATTGCTATGACAACGTTCTACAAAGCAGGAGGGAAACAGGTCTGGCCCGAAAGTGCTATGACAACCAGCACATTGCCAAAGGGTCTTCTGGATGGAGCAGTCGACTGGGAGTGTACAGCAGACCTCCCAGAGTGGAGAAATTACCCAGATGTCATCAGCAAGACAGGCATGAGACCAGACATCGCTCTCCACTCTGACTCCTCGAAACAAGTGATTCTGATAGAACTTACTGTGCCATACGAAAGCAGAATGGAAGAAGCACATATCTACAAGACCGAAAAATACGCCGGTCTTGCCAGCACCCTGAAGAAAGCAGGTCTGCGGGTCAAAATCTTCGCCATAGAGGTCGGGGCAAGAGGGTTTGTGGGCACCTCCGCTTATGATCTCATGAAACAACTCGCCATTTCTGGGAAGAAGAGGACTAGAGCCCTTAAAGCGATGGCAGAGGCAGCAGAAAGGAGCTCAAGCTGGATCTGGGCAAGGAGGAACGAAAAAAGTGAACTTCATAAGGATTAAATTCCCTACAGATGATGTGTGCCCCGTTAGCACATTGGTAAAACCGCGTACCGCAGTTCTGAAGCGCAGAATCGCCCAGGTTCGATCCCCGGCGTGGGAAAAAAAAATAGACAACAGCAGAAGGGCATCCAGGAGTCATGACCTGGATGTGGCCCGGCCCCCCGAGAGTGTAAGGAATTCAGGGCCGAAACACTTGTCTAAAGGGGGTTACTTCTCTGAAGACCTTCTGTTGTCTAGCTCTCCCTAGAGTTTCTTTCTACCTGCACATGGTCAGTCCATTGACTTCCGGGAATAGTTCGGAGGACATTCGGGAAAGACCGAAGGACACTGGGAAAGACTAGATCTGCGGGCTTTGTGGGTTGGCTTCCCACCTTGCCTTTGATAACATGCCACGAGTTTTTCAAATGAAAGATGCTCCCAGGATTCACCGAAAGGGGGAGAGAATGATGAATCCATCGGCACTGACTCCATCACGACTGGAAACGCACAACGGACCATGATTAATGACCAGTTGGAATTTCCGTGTGCGTGTGGAAGGAGATTCACCACCAAACGCGGCATGAAGATCCACAGGACAAAAATGGGCTGTTTGAAGACACATACGAACCAGCAGCAGCGCACTGCGATAGCAGGTGAGACGTTGGATGACCAAGGCCAGGAATTAAACCATAGTGCCAAGGACATCCACGCTGACGGTTCTGATGCGGATTTTGCACAAGCTCTTAACGCCAAACGTGGAAAACTCAATTTGCCGCCTGCCGGTGCAAAAGAACAATGGGAGAAATTAGATGAGGAACTTGTCCTTAAGCTGAATGCGCTAATAGGGAACAGTACGCTGGAACACAAACTTGACACATACGGAGACATCATATACTCTATCTGCAGGGACACTTATGGAGTGAAGCAGCCAAAGACAAAAACGCCTCCCCAGAAATCCAGAAGACAGCAACAGATGGAGAGCATCCGGAGGGAGAAAAGGAAGCTTAAAAAGCGAATGAAAACTGCCTCAGAATTCGAGAAGCAAGGGCTCCTGGAACTCTGGAAAGATCTGAAGGCCAAACACAATGCTCTCAGCAAAGTGGAATCAGCAAGGCGAAGAAAGAGCAAAAAGAAGAAGACTCAAGATCGTTTCTTCAAAGATCCCTTTGACTTTTCAAGAAAGCTGTTTGAACAACCCAAATCAGGGACTCTCACAGTGGGCAAGGAAACCCTAGAGCAGCATCTCAGGGAAACATATTCCGATTCTCAGCGCGAGGCACCACTTGAAATCCAGAATCTGGTTTGGCCTGCAGCGCCAGAAGGAAAATTCAATAACAAACCACCAACACTGGATGAAGTGAAGAACGTAGTAAAGAAAGCCAGAGCCAAGTCAGCACCTGGACCAAACGGAATACCATACCTGCTCTACAAGAAATGCCCAAAAGTGCTCGAGTGGCTCCACAAGATGATTCGATCAGCATGGAGGAACCAGAAGATCAGCGACCAATGGATGAGAGCTGAAGGAGTGTACATTCCGAAGGAGCAGAACTCCAGCAGCATCAATCAGTTCAGGCCAATATCACTTCTGAACGTCGAGGGGAAAATCTTCTTCTCTGTTATGGCAGCAAGATTGACAAAATACCTGACTGAAAACAAGTATCTGGATATGTCAGTCCAAAAGGGAGGCATACCAGGAATGCCTGGATGCTTGGAACATGCCACGTTGATTTGGGATGCCATCCAAAAAGCAAGAACAGAGAAGAGAGACATTGACGTAGTTTGGCTTGATCTGGCGAATGCATATGGATCAGTTCCACACGATATGATCCAGCTGGCTCTTGAAATGTATCACATCCCAGAAAACATCCGAACAATGCTGAGGAAGTATTTCCAAGGGTTCTCAATGCGGTTCTCTACCAAAGAATACACCACGGACTGGATAGACCTAGAGGTGGGCATTGCAATGGGCTGTGCAATCTCTCCCATACTGTTCGTGTTGGCAATGGAAGTCATCTTGAAAGCTGCAATGAAGAGTTCAGGTCCAGTGAATCTGGGAGATGGATACCAGATGCCTCCTCTGAAAGCTTTTATGGATGACACAACAGTCTTGTCCACGGATGAGGAAGAGACACACCAAATCTTAAAGCAGCTGGATGAGCTGGTGGCCTCTTCAAGAATGAGGTTCAAACCTAAGAAATCCCGAAGTCTCTCACTGCGAAAAGGAAAAGTGGCAGATTCAGTCAAATTCATGGTAGCCAACCAAGCCATCCCCACTGTCACAGAAGAGCCAGTAAAAAGTCTCGGAAGATGGTATGATGACTCCCTGAAAGACACACAAAGGGGATGTGAAACCAAGCAAACAGCAGAAGAAGGCCTGAAGAAAATAGATAACTGCGGACTGCCAGGCAAATACAAAGTCTGGTGTCTACAGTTCATGCTGATACCAAAGCTGCTGTGGCCACTGCTAATCTATGACATTTGCACCAGCACAGTCGAAGCAATGGAAGCCAAAATCAACAAATACACAAGAAAATGGCTCGGTGTCCCACCTGGTCTCACTGATGTTGCATTCTACTGTCGTCAAGCAATGCTGAAGCTACCTCTCAAATCCATAGTGGAGGAATACAAAGTTGGAAAAGCAAGACTGTTGAGCATGCTGGAGGAATCGGAAGACAATATCGTGAGATCAGTTCATCCAAAGCTGAGAACTGGCAGAAAGTGGAAAGTCCAAGAGGCTGTAAACAATGCCAAGAGAAACCTCAGCATCAAAGAAATAATTGGACACACGCAAACCAACAGACAGGGACTGGGAGCAACAAAAATGCAGTGGTGGTCCAAAGCCAAAGGGAAGGAAAAAAGAGACATGATCATACAGGAGTTGAAGGAAGAAGAAGATGTCAAAAGAGTGCAGAAGGCAGTCCAGCAAGGTCAACAGGGGCAATGGACAACATGGGACAGTATGTCCGCTCTGTCAGAAGAAACAAACAGTGGAACATGTCCTAAGCTCTTGCAAAGTAGCGCTAGCCCAAGGAAGGTATACATGGAGGCACAACCAAGTTCTGAAAGTGATCACAGATGTGGTTAGCGAAAAAACCATGACCCCAAACGCACCAATTGCTATGACAACGTTCTACAAAGCAGGAGGGAAACAGGTCTGGCCCGAAAGTGCTATGACAACCAGCACATTGCCAAAGGGTCTTCTGGATGGAGCAGTCGACTGGGAGTGTACAGCAGACCTCCCAGAGTGGAGAAATTACCCAGATGTCATCAGCAAGACAGGCATGAGACCAGACATCGCTCTCCACTCTGACTCCTCGAAACAAGTGATTCTGATAGAACTTACTGTGCCATACGAAAGCAGAATGGAAGAAGCACATATCTACAAGACCGAAAAATACGCCGGTCTTGCCAGCACCCTGAAGAAAGCAGGTCTGCGGGTCAAAATCTTCGCCATAGAGGTCGGGCAAGAGGGTTTGTGGGCACCTCCGCTTATGATCTCATGAAACAACTCGCCATTTCT
>JAPXFY010000030.1:1932399-1944899 GCA_030674185.1 Monoplex corrugatus
TCTTCTCTCTGTCTCTGTCTCTCTTTCTCTCTCTGTCTCTCTCCTCTTTCTCTTCTCTCTTCTCTCTTCTCTCTCTCTTCTCTCTCTTTTCTCTCTTCTGTCTCTGCTCTCTCTTTCTCTCTCTGTTCTCTCTCTTTCTCTCTCTCTTCTCTCCTTCTCTCTCTCTCTTATCTCTCTTATCTCTCTCTCTCTCTCTCTGTCTCTCTCTTCTCTCTCTTCTCTCTTCCCTCTCTTCTCTCTCTCTTCGTCTCTTTTTGCTGTCGACCTCCAAGTTTGTTTGTTACTTTAAATCACCCTTTGATCTAATTGGTGAATTCTGTCATCTGAATGTTAAAACATGTTTGTCCACAGACGTACGTAAGGGAGAAGATCTTGTAAGATGTAGACTAAGAGTGGGGGAACAGATGACGATGATCTGAGGATCATAGTTTTAGACATGATAAGACAAACAGCAAGAGAGTGGATGGGACACTACCTACAAACATTGTGGCACGCTCAATGACACCTACATCGCACTCATTGAACTACCACACACGCTAACACTGCGTACAACATTCCCTGTCACACACACATATACATGAACACACAAACAAACACAGAAACACACACGAACATCACTTCACAAACCAACAACACCACTGGACACACACTACGCATGCGCACAGAACAGAGGCACACAACAACAACAAACACACCAACAGATCAAAACAACAGAGCACATGACACACACACTACATACACACTTGCACACTCACACACTTCAACACCACGTACATCATCATTTCATCATCACATCTCGTCCACATCCACTCATCATCTGTACATACGCTACACTTATCACACCATCACACAGTCACTCTACACACCACAGGACAATAAACATCACACAAATATCAAGTGTGACATAACAATCATTGTTTACACAGAAACACCACAGCGACGATAAGCAGAGTACTAGATCATGTGCATGAAACACTATCAAGTATCATGTTTTAGACAGTGTCCTGGTCACTCATCATTGATCAAACATGTCAGGTACTTATCATTGTTACTTTTAACTGCACTTCTTTGTTTTCATGTTACACCTGTCCATGTACACTTCATCATTCGTTATCATTTTTTAGACCTTCCATACACTTCATCATGTGTATCATTGTTACACCTTCACTGAACACTCATCATGTTCTCATGTTTTCACCTGTCCATGATACAACTTCATCATTGTTTATCATCTTTTACATTCATACACTTCATCTTTTATCTGTAACCTGTCCATGATAACCTTCATCATTATCATCATGTCCATTCACTCATCTGTACATTTACACTTCCATGTACACTCATCATTGTTTATCATTGTTTTACCTGTCCATGATAACTCATCATTTGTTTCATTTTCATTCCTTACATTCATCATTGTTTATCATTGTTTTACTTCTGGACCATCAGATGTATTTGTTTTAGACAGTCCATACACTTCATCATTGTGTTATCATTGTTTAGACACTGTCCATGATAACACTTCATCATTGTGTTATCATTGTTTTACACTGTCCATGATACACACTCATCATTGTGTTATCATTGTTTTAACTGTCCATGAAACACATGTGTTCATGACATGTGTACTCAATTGGTATATGACACCTGTACCATGGAACACTATCATGAGTACATTGTTTGTCAGTAATTATCCATTGTTTTAGCGTCAGATACACCACATGGTACATTGTACACCTGTCATGTACTCATCATTGTGTTATCATTGTTTTAACAGCAGAACACATCATGTTCATGTACATGCAGTACACTTCATCATTGTGTTATCATGTTTTAACACTGTCACATGATACACTTCATCATGTGTTATCATTGTTTTACACACCTGTCATGGTAACACTTCATCATTGTTATCATGTTTTACACCGCCATGTACACCATCATTTACATTTTTAACTGTCCATAACACACATCATTGTGTTATCATTGTTTTACACCTGTCCATGTAACACTTCATCATTGTGTTATCATGTTTTACACTTCCATGGTACACTTCATCATGTGTTATCATTGTTTTAACACTGTACCATGGTAACACTCATCATTGTTTACATTGTTTTACTATGTACATCACAGTTATTTACACCTGTACATGTACACTCACATTGTGTTATCATTGTTTTAACACTGTCCATGTACACTTCATCATTGTTATCATTGTTTTAGACACGTCCATAACACTTCATCATTGTGTTATCATTGTTTTACACTGTCCATGAACACTTCATCATTGTGTATCATTGTTTTAGACTGTCCATGATAACACTTCATCATTGTGTTATCATTGTTTTAGCACTGTCCATGTAACACTTCATCATTGTGTTATCATTGTTTAGACCTGTACATGTACACTTCATCATTGTGTTATCATTGTTTAACCTGTCCATGTACACTTCATCATTGTGTTATCATTGTTTTAGACCTGTCCATGTAACACTTCATCATTGTGTTATCATTGTTTTAACCTGTCCATGATAACACTTCATCATTGTGTTATCATTGTTTTACACTGTCCATGATAACACTTCATCATTGTGTTATCATTGTTTTAGACTGTCCATGTACACTTCATCATTGTGTTATCATTGTTTTAACTTCATGTACACTTCACATTGTTATCATTGTTTACACTGTCTGATAACACTTATCATTGTGTTACATGTTTAGACCTGTCCATGGTACACTTCTCATTGTGTTATCATGTTTTACAACTTCCATGTACATTCATCATGTTTTTATGTTTTGACCTGTCATGTACACTTATCATTGTGTTATCATTGTTTAACTGTCCATGGTACACTTCATCATTGTGTTATCATTGTTTTAGACCTGTCCATGAACACTTCATCATTGTGTTATCATTGTTTTAACCTGTCCATGTACACTTCATCATTGTGTTATCATTGTTTTAGACCTGTCATGGTACACTTCATCATTGTGTTATCATTGTTTAACATGTCCATGTACACTTCATCATTGTGTTATCATTGTTTTACACCTGTCCATGGTACACTTCATCATTGTGTTATCATTGTTTTAGACCTGTCCATGACACTTCATCATTGTGTTATCATTGTTTTACACCTGTCCATGTACACTTCATCATTGTGTTATCATTGTTTTAGACCTGTCATGTAACACTTCATCATTGTGTTATCATTGTTTTAGACTGTCCATGGTACACTTCATCATTGTGTTATCATTGTTTTAGACTGTCCATGTAACACTTCATCATTGTGTTATCATTGTTTTAGACCTGTCCATGATAACACTTCATCATTGTGTTATCATTGTTTTAGACCATGTCCATGTACACTTCATCATTGTGTTATCATTGTTTTACACCTGTCCATGTACACTTCATCATTGTGTTATCATTGTTTTACATGTCCATGTACACTTCATCATTGTGTTATCATTGTTTTACACCTGTCCATGGTACACCTTCATCATTGTGTTATCATTGTTTTAGACCTGTCCATGATAACACTTCATCATTGTGTTATCATTGTTTTAACCTGTCCATGGTACACTTCATCATTGTGTTATCATTGTTTTAGACCTGTCCATGGTACACTTCATCATTGTGTTATCATTGTTTTAACCTGTCCATGTACACTTCATCATTGTGTTATCATTGTTTTACACCTGTCCATGGTACACTTCATCATTGTGTTATCATTGTTTTAGCCTGTCCATGGTACACTTCATCATTGTGTTATCATTGTTTTAGACATGTCCATGATACACTTCATCATTGTGTTATCATTGTTTTAGACCTGTCCATGGTACACTTCATCATTGTGTTATCATTGTTTTAGACCTGTCCATGTACACTTCATCATTGTGTTATCATTGTTTTAGACATGTCCATGGTACACTTCATCATTGTGTTATCATTGTTTTAGACTGTCCATGGTACACTTCATCATTGTGTTATCATTGTTTTACACCTGTCCATGGTACACTTCATCATTGTGTTATCATTGTTTTAACATGTCCATGGTACACTTCATCATTGTGTTATCATTGTTTTAACTGTCCATGATACACTTCATCATTGTGTTATCATTGTTTTAGACATGTCCATGTACACTTCATCATTGTGTTATCATTGTTTTACACCTGTCCATGTAAACACTTCATCATTGTGTTATCATTGTTTTAGACTGTCCATGGTAAGTGTTATCATTGTTTTAGACCTGTCCATGTACACTTCATCATTGTGTTATCATTGTTTTAGACATGTCCATGGTACACTTCATCATTGTGTTATCATTGTTTTAGACCTGTCCATGGATACACTTCATCATTGTGTTATCATTGTTTTAGACCTGTCCATGTACACTTCATCATTGTGTTATCATTGTTTTAACCTGTCCATGATACACTTCATCATTGTGTTATCATTGTTTTAGACCTGTCCATGTAACACTTCATCATTGTGTTATCATTGTTTTAGACCTGTCCATGGTACACTTCATCATTGTGTTATCATTGTTTTAGACCTGTCCATGGTACACTTCATCATTGTGTTATCATTGTTTTACACCTGTCCATGGTACACTTCATCATTGTGTTATCATTGTTTTAGACCTGTCCATGGTACACTTCATCATTGTGTTATCATTGTTTTAGACCTGTCCATGGTACACTTCATCATTGTGTTATCATTGTTTTAGACTGTCCATGTACACTTCATCATTGTGTTATCATTGTTTTAACCTGTCCATGGTAACACTTCATCATTGTGTTATCATTGTTTTAACCTGTCCATGGTAACACTTCATCATTGTGTTATCATTGTTTTAGACATGTCCATGGTACACTTCATCATTGTGTTATCATTGTTTTAGACATGTCCATGGTACACTTCATCATTGTGTTATCATTGTTTTAGACCTGTCCATGGTACACTTCATCATTGTGTTATCATTGTTTTAGACATGTCCATGGTACACTTCATCATTGTGTTATCATTGTTTTACACTGTCCATGGTACACTTCATCATTGTGTTATCATTGTTTTAGACATGTCCATGGTACACTTCATCATTGTGTTATCATTGTTTTAGACATGTCCATGGTACACTTCATCATTGTGTTATCATTGTTTTAGACCTGTCCATGGTACACTTCATCATTGTGTTATCATTGTTTTAGACCTGTCCATGGTACACTTCATCATTGTGTTATCAGTTGTTTTAGACCATGTCCATGTAACACTTCATCATTGTGTTATCATTGTTTTAGACATGTCCATGGTACACTTCATCATTGTGTTATCATTGTTTTAACCTGTCCATGGTACACTTCATCATTGTGTTATCATTGTTTTAGACCTGTCCATGGTACACTTCATCATTGTGTTATCATTGTTTTAGACATGTCCATGTACACTTCATCATTGTGTTATCATTGTTTTACACCTGTCCATGTACACTTCATCATTGTGTTATCATTGTTTTAGACATGTCCATGGTACACTTCATCATTGTGTTATCATTGTTTTAGACATGTCCATGGTACACTTCATCATTGTGTTATCATTGTTTTACACCTGTCCATGGTACACTTCATCATTGTGTTATCATTGTTTTAGACATGTCCATGGTACACTTCATCATTGTGTTATCATTGTTTTAGACATGTCCATGGTACACTCTCATGCATTGTGTTATCATTGTTTTAGACCTGTCATGGTAATTCTCATTGTGTTATATTGTTTTAGACATGTCTGACACTTCATCATTGTGTTATCATTGTTTTAGACATGTCCATGGTACACTTCATCATTGTGTTATCATTGTTTTAGACCTGTCCTATGATAACACTTCATCATTGTGTTATCATTGTTTTAGACATGTCCATGGTACACTTCATCATTGTGTTATCATTGTTTTAGACATGTCCATGGTACACTTCATCATTGTGTTATCATTGTTTTAGACATGTCCATGAACACTTCATCATTGTGTTATCATTGTTTTAGACCTGTCCATGGTACACTTCATCATTGTGTTATCATTGTTTTAGACATGTCATGGTACACTTCATCATTGTGTTATCATTGTTTTAGACCTGTCATGACACACTTCATCATTGTGTTATCATTGTTTTAGACCTGTCATGATACACTTCATCATTGTGTTATCATTGTTTTAGACATGTCCATGGTACACTTCATCATTGTGTTATCATTGTTTTAGACCTGTCATGTACACTTCATCATTGTGTTATCATTGTTTTAGACCTGTACATGATACACTTCATCATTGGTTCTTTTTAACTGTCTGAACTTCATCATTGTGTTTTTGTTTACACCTGTCTATGTACACACTTCATCATTGTGTTATCATTGTTTTACACCTGTCCATGGTACACTTCATCATTGTGTTATCATTGTTTTACACCTGTCCATGGTACACTTCATCATTGTGTTATCATTGTTTTACACCTGTCCATGGTACACTTCATCATTGTGTTATCATTGTTTTACACTGTCCATGGTACACTTCATCATTGTGTTATCATTGTTTTACACCTGTCCATGGTACACTTCATCATTGTGTTATCATTGTTTTAACCTGTCCATGATACACTTCATCATTGTGTTATCATTGTTTTACACCTGTCCATGTAACACTTCATCATTGTGTTATCATTGTTTTAGACCTGTCCATGGTACACTTCATCATTGTGTTATCATTGTTTTAGACATGTCCATGGTACACTTCATCATTGTGTTATCATTGTTTTAGACATGTCCATGGTACACTTCATCATTGTGTTTTTATCATGTTTTACACCTGTCCATGGTACACTTCATCATTGTGTTATCATTGTTTTAGACATGTCCATGGTACACTTCATCATTGTGTTATCATTGTTTTACACCTGTCCATGGTACACTTCATCATTGTGTTATCATTGTTTTACACCTGTCCATGGTACACTTCATCATTGTGTTATCATTGTTTTAGACCTGTCCATGGTACACTTCATCATTGTGTTATCATTGTTTTAGACCTGTCCATGTACACTTCATCATTGTGTTATCATTGTTTTACACCTGTCCATGGTACACTTCATCATTGTTTATCATTGTTTTACACCTGTCCATGGTACACTTCATCATTGTGTTATCATTGTTTTAGACATGTCATGGTACACTTCATCATTGTGTTATCATTGTTTTAAACATGTCCATGGTACACTTCATCATTGTGTTATCATTGTTTTAGACATGTCCATGACACACTTCATCATTGTGTTATCATTGTTTTAGACATGTCCATGGTACACTTCATCATTGTGTTATCATTGTTTTAGACCTGTCCATGGTACACTTCATCATTGTGTTATCATTGTTTTACACATGTCCATGACACACTTCATCATTGTGTTATCATTGTTTTAGACCTGTCATGGTACACTCATCATTGTGTTATCATTGTTTTAGACATGTCCATGACACACTTCATCATTGTGTTATCATTGTTTTAGACCTGTACATGATAACACTTCATCATTGTGTTATCATTGTTTTATACCTGTCCATGGTACACTTCATCATTGTGTTATCATTGTTTTAGACCTGTCCATGGTACACTTCATCATTGTGTTATCATTGTTTTAGACATGTCCATGGTACACTTCATCATTGTGTTATCATTGTTTTAGACCTGTCCATGGTACACTTCATCATTGTGTTATCATTGTTTTACACCTGTCCATGATACACTTCATCATTGTGTTATCATTGTTTTACATCTGTCCTGTGTGACTGTATATCTGAACACGCCAACTGCCCCCCCCCCCCCTCTGTTTCTGGCTGACTGTCTCTCTCATTTTGTGTTGTCTGTCTCTGTCTGTCTGTCTTATTCTTTCTGTCTTCTTTTTTCTTTCTGTCTTTCTTCTTCTTCTTCTGTCTTTCTGTCTGTCTTTCTTTCTTTCTTTCTTTCTTTCGGTCTTTCTTTCTTTTTTCTTGTCCTTTCTCTCCTTCTCTTTCTCTGTATGTCTGTCTGTCTCCTGTCTCTCTTGTCTCTCTCTCCCTTTGTCTCTCTCTTTATCTCTCTCTTTTCTCTCTCTCTCTCTGTCTTTATCTGTCTCTCTTTTCCTTTCTCTTATCTCATTCTCTCTTTCTTTTCCCCTGGCTCTCACTCATTCTCACCCCTCCCCCTTCTCTCTGTCTCTCTCCGTCCCTGTCTCTTTCTGTCTCTGCCTGTCTTTCATTCACTCATTCTCTCTCTCTCTCTGTCTCTCTCTCTCTCTCTCTTTCTCCTCTCTCGTCCTTCTCTCTCTCTCTCTGTCTCTCTCTTTCTCTCTCTCTCTCTGTCTCTGTCTCTCTCTTTCTCTCTCTCTCTCTCGTATTGTCCTTCTCTGTGTCTCTGTCTCTGTCTTCTCTCTCTCGCATTGTCCTTCTCTGTGTCTCTGTCTCTCTCTCTCGTATTGTCCTTCTCTGTGTCTCTCTTTCTATATCTGTCTCTGTCTGTCTGTCTCTCTCTGTGTCTGTGTTTCTGCCTCTCTCTGTCTCTTTCTTTGTTTCTGTCTCTCTCTATCTCTGTCTCTCTCTCTGTCTGTCTCTTTCTGTTTCTCTCTCTCTCTCTCTGTCTGTCTCTGTCTCTGTCTGTCTCTTTCTGTTTCTCTCTCTCTCTCTCTGTCTGTCTCTGTCTCTGTCTGTCTCTGTCTCTCCCTCTTGTGTGTGTGTGTTTTTATCGCTTTCTCTCTCTCTCTTTCTTTTTTTTTCTCTCTCTCTCTCTCTCTTCTCTCTCTCTCTTTCTTTCTTTCTCTGTCTCTCTTTCTCTGTCTCTCTTTCTCTCTCTTTCTTTCTCTCTCTCTCTTTCTCTCTTTTCTCTCTCTCTCTCTTTCTCTGTCTCTGTCTCTTTCTCTCTCTGTCTCTCTCTCTCTCTTCCTCTGTGTGTGTGTCTTTATCGCTTTCTCTCTCTCTCCTGTCTGTCTGCCTGTTTCTCTGTCTCTCTCACTCTCTGTCTTTATCACTTTCTCTGTCTGTCTATCTGTCTGTCTCTCTTTCTCTTTTCTCTCTTTATCGCTTTCTCTGTCTGTCTATCTGTCTGTCTCTCTTTCTCTTTCTCTCTTTATCACTTTCTCTGTCTGTCTATCTGTCTGTCTCTCTTTCTCTTTCTCTCTTTATCGCTTTCTCTCTCTCTCTCTCTCTCTCTGTCTCTCTCTCCCTCTGTCTCTCTCTCTCTCTGTCTCTCTCTGTCTCTCTCTTTGTGGTGTTGGTGTGTATAGCTCATGGTGAGTGTGGTAATAGTGGTGATAGCTGTCTACAGGACTGTGACTAACTGACAGACGTGATGGTGCATATGGACACACATTGGTCACTGGTGGGGCTTAGAACAATACCATTATATCTACCTGTCCTTTGTTCATAGTCACTCTGTCTGTCTGTCTGTCTGTGTGCCTGTCTGTCTGTTTGTTTGTATCTGTCTGCCTGCCTGTCTGCCTATCTGTGTTCCTGCCTGCTGCTCATTACCTAGCCAGCTCATGGGTTTATGTGCAGGCTTAAGGCTTGTGCCACGGTCACCATACACGTGGCACCTGTGACGTTAGTGCATATGGAATTCGTTCCGAGCGCGGAGACGTCATCTTGAGAAACTGAAACTGAAACTGAAACTGAAAGTGCCTGCCTGCCTGTCTTCCTGTCTGTCTGTCTGTCTATCTGTGTGTGTGTCTGTCTGTCTGTGTGCCTGTCTGTCTGTCTGTGTGCCTGTCTGTCTGTCTGTCTGTGTGCCCGTCTGTCTGTGTGTGTGTGTGTGTGCCTGTCTGTTTGTGTGTGTGCCTGTCTGTCTGTGTGCCTGTCTGCCTGTGTGTCTGTCTGTGTGCCTGTCTGTCTGTCTCTTTCCCTGTCTGGCTATCCAGCTTCCTGCCTATCTATCTGCTTGTCTATCTGCTTGCTTGTCTGTGTGTCTCTGTCTGTGTGTCTCTCTGTCTGTCTGTCTGTCTTTCTGTCTGACTTCCTGCATGACTCCTCTGTCACTCTGTTTGTCTGTCTGTCTCCCTGTTTATCTGCCCGCCTCTCTGTCTGTCTGTTTGTCGTTCGTCTGTCTCCCTGTCTGTCTCCCTGTCTGTCTCCCTATCTGTCCTTCTGTCTATTTTTCATACACTGATCGTATCATCAAGTAAGATCTTCTGACTTCCGTTAAACAAAGAAAAGGCAACAACGTTAGCATGGCCATGTAACAAGATCCAATGGCCTGGATAAATCAGTCCTCCAGGTATGGCCATGTAACAAGATCCAATGGCCTGGATAAATCAGTCCTCCAGGTATGGCCATGTAACAAGATCCAATGACCTGGATAAATCAGTCCTCCAGGTATGGCCATGTAACAAGATCCAATGACCTGGATAAATCAGTCCTCCAGGTATGGCCATGTAACAAGATCCAATGACCTTGATAAATCAGTCCTCCAGGTATGGCCATGTAACAAGATCCAGTGGCCTTGATACATCAGTCCTCCAGGTATGGCCATGTAACTAGATCCAGTGGCCTTGATACATCAGTCCTCCAGGTATGGCCATGTAACAAGATCCAGTGGCCTGGATAAATCAGTCCTCCAGGTATGGCCATGTAACAAGATCCAGTGGCCTTGATACATCAGTCCTCCAGGTATGGCCATGTAACTAGATCCAGTGGCCTTGATACATCAGTCCTCCAGGTATGGCCATGTAACAAGATCCAGTGGCCTGGATAAATCAGTCCTCCAGGTATGGCCATGTAACAAGATCCAGTGGCCTGGATAAATCAGTCCTCCATGGAACTGTTGAGGGGGGGGGGACGGAGGGAAGACAGAAAAAGACGATGGACTGACAACGCTGCGAAATGGACAGAGAAACCATTTACAGAGAGACCCGGGCATTGGCTCACAACAGATAGAACTGGAGAAATCTAGTGAACAGTTCTTAAGTGCAGCACCCCAAAGACTCTTCACGAAGTTAACGGTGGAGGGGGGATAGAGAGAGAAAGATAGGGGGGGGAGAGAGAGAGATAAAGAGAGAGAAAGAAAGAGAGAGAAAGAAAGAGAGAGAGATAGACAGACAGACAGACAAACAGACAAAACAGACAGACAAGCAGGCAGACATAGATAGATAGATAGATAGACAGGCAGACAGACAGACAGACAGACAGATAGATAGATAGATAGAAAGATAGAGAGATAGAGAGATAGATAGAGAGATAGAGATATAGAGAGATAGAGAGAGAGAAGAGAGAGAGAGAGAGACAGAGAGAGAGAGAGAGACAGACAGACAGATAATACAGACAGACAAGCAAGCAGACAGGCAGACATAGAGAGACAGACAGACGGACAGACAGACTCGCAGGCAGGCAGAGAGAGAGAGAGAGCGGGAGAGAGACACAGAGAGAGAAAGAGAGAGAGAGAGGGGGAAGGAGGGAGGGAAAGAAGGGGAGAGAAAGACAGAGAGAGAGAGAGAGAAAATGGGAGAGAGAGGAGCAGGAAAGAAAGGAAAAGAGGGAGAGAGGAAGAAATAATGGGCGAGAGAGAGAGAGAAGGAGAGAAAGAGAGAGAGAGAAGGAGAAAGAGAGACAGACAGAAAGAGAAAGAGAGAGAGAGACGGGGAGAGAGAGAGAGAGAAATAGAGAGACAGTAAGAGAAGTGGAGAGGAAGAGAGAGAGAGAGAGAGAGAGAGAGAGAGACAGCCAGACAGACAGAAACATGAGACAGAGACAGGGAGAGGAGAGAGAGAGAGAGAGAGAGAGAGAGAGAGAGAGAGAAAGAGAGAGAAAGAGAGACGCAGACAGATAGAGAGAGACAAAGACATAGAGAGAGACACAGAGAGAGAGACAGAGAGACAGAGACATAGAGAGAGAGACAGAGGGAGACAGAGACATAGAGAGACAGAGGGAGACAGAGACATAGAGAGACAGAGGGAGACAGAGACATAGAGAGAGACAGAGGGAGACAGAGACATAGAGAGAGACAGAGGGAGACAGAGACATAAGAGAGAGACAGAGGGAGACAGAGACATAGAGAGACAGAGACAGAGACAGAGACAGAGAGAGAGAGACAGAGAGAGAGACAGAGAGAAGAGAGAGAGACAGAGGGAGACAGAGACAGAGACAGAGACTTAGAGAGAGACAGAGACATAGAGAGAGACAGAGACATAGAGAGAGAGACAGAGACATATAGAGAGACAGAGACATAGAGAGAGAGAGACAGAGACAAAGACAGGAAGAGTTATGGCAGTACAACTTTTGTGCTAACATGACAACAACATTGTTTCCAATAACCACACAAAAACAGAATGAAAACGCCAGTTCCACTTACAGAACAGGGCAGACATAAACGCTCAGCCTACATGCTTGTGTCATATATACACAAAAGTCAACAAAGAAACCAACAACAACAACAACAACAACAAACTTTATGAAGACAACAACAACATTAACAGATGTT
>JAPXFY010000030.1:1949899-1959899 GCA_030674185.1 Monoplex corrugatus
AGAATGATGGAAACATTAAGATGGGCAGCCAACAGGCCAGTGGACCTATGAAACAGTAAGCTGACACCACCAGAATGATGGAAACATTAAGATGGGCAGCCAACAGGCCAGTGGACCTATGAAACAGTAAGCTGACACCACCAGAATGATGGAAACATTAAGATGGGCAGCCAACAGGCCAGTGGACCTATCAAACAGTAAGCTGACACCACCAGAATGATGGAAACATTCAGAGGGACAGCCAACAGACCAGTGGACCTATGAAACAGTAAGCTGACACCACCAGAATGATGGAAACATTAAGATGGGCAGCCAACAGGCCAGTGGACCTATCAAACAGTAAGCTGACACCACCAGAATGATGGAAACATTAAGATGGGCAGCCAACAGGCCAGTGGACCTATGAAACAGTAAGCTGACACCACCAGAATGATGGAAACATTAAGATGGACAGCCAACAGGCCAGTGGACCTATGAAACAGTAAGCTGACACCACCAGAATGATGGAAACATTAAGATGGACAGCCAACAGGCCAGTGGACCTATGAAACAGTAAGCTGACACCACCAGAATGATGGAAACATTAAGATGGGACAGCCAACAGGCCAGTGGACCTATGAAACAGTAAGCTGACACCACAGAATGATGGAACATTAAGATGGGCAGCCAACAGCCAGTGGACCTATGAAACAGTAAGCTGACACCACCAGAATGATGGAAACATTAAGATGGGCAGCCAACAGACCAGTGGACCTATGAAACAGTAAGCTGACACCACCAGAATGATGGAAACATTCAGATGGACAGCCAACAGGCCAGTGGACCTATGAAACAGTAAGCTGACACCAGCAGAATGATGGGAACATTAAGATGGGCAGCCAACAGGCCAGTGGACCTATGAAACAGTAAGCTGACACCACCAGAATGATGGAAACATTAGATGGCAGCCAACAGACCAGTGGACTTATGAAACAGTAAGCTGACACCACCAGAATGATGGAAACATTTAGATGGACAGCCAACAGGCCAGTGGACCTATAAACAGTAAGCTGACACCACCAGAATGATGGAAACATTTAGATGGACAGCCAACAGGCCAGTGGACCTATGAAACAGTAAGCTGACATCACCAGAATGATGGAAACATTCAGATGGGCAGCCAACAGGCCAGTGGACCTATGAAACAGTAAGTGACACACCAGAACGATGAAACAATAAGATGGGCAGCCAACAGGCCAGTGGACCTATGAAACAGTCAGCTGACATCACCAGAACGATGGAAACATTCAGATGGGCAGCCAACA
This sequence comes from Monoplex corrugatus, assembly GCA_030674185.1. Taxonomy (NCBI): domain Eukaryota; kingdom Metazoa; phylum Mollusca; class Gastropoda; order Littorinimorpha; family Ranellidae; genus Monoplex; species Monoplex corrugatus. The sequence goes on from JAPXFY010000030.1 coordinate 1,951,204, forward strand.
GGCCAGTGGACCTATGAAACAGTCAGCTGACATCACCTGAACGATGGAAACATTCAGATGGGCAGCCAACAGGCCAGTGGACCTATGAAACAGTAAGCTGACACCACCAATGATGGAAACATTAAGATGGGCAGCCAACAGGCCAGTGGACCTATCAAACAGTAAGGTGACACCACCAGAACGATGGAAACAATAAGATGGGCAGCCAACAGGCCAGTGGACCTATGAAACAGTCAGCTGACATCACCAGAACGATGGAAACATTCAGATGGGCAGCCAACAGGCCAGTGGACCTATGAAACAGTCAGCTGACACCACCAGAATGATGGAAACATTAAGATGGGCAGCCAACAGGCCAGTGGACCTATGAAACAGTCAGCTGACACCACCAGAATGATGGAAACATTAAGATGGGCAGCCAACAGGCCAGTGGACCTATGGAAACAGTAAGCTGACACCACCAATGATGGAAACATTAGATGGGCAGCCACAGGCCATGGACCTAGAACATAACGACAACAGATGATGAAACTAAGTGGGCAGCCAAGGCCAGTGGACCTATCAAACAGTAAACTAACACCACCAGAATAATGGAAACATTAAGATGGACAGCCAACAGGCCAGTAGACCTATGAAACAGTATGCTGACACCACCAGAATGATGGAAACATTCAGATGGACAGCCAACAGGCCAGTGGACCTATGAAACAGTAAGCTGACATCACCAGAATGATGGAAACATTCAGATGGACAGCCAACAGGCCAGTGGACCTATGAAACAGTAAGCTGACATCACCAGAATGATGGAAACATTCAGATGGACAGCCAACAGGCCAGTGGACCTATGAAACAGTAAGCTGACACCACCAGAATGATGGGAACATTAAGATGGGCAGCCAACAGGCCAGTGGACCTATGAAACAGTAAGCTGACACCAGCAGAATGATGGAAACATTAAGATGGGCAGCCAACAGGCCAGTGGACCTATCAAACAGTAAACTAACACCACCAGAATAATGGAAACATTAAGATGGACAGCCAACAGGCCAGTAGACCTATGAAACAGTAAGCTGACACCACCAGAATGATGGAAACATTCAGATGGACAGCCAACAGGCCAGTGGACCTATGAAACAGTAAGCTGACACCACCAGAATGATGGAAACATTCAGATGGACAGCCAACAGGCCAGTGGACCTATGAAACAGTAAGCTGACATCACCAGAATGATGGAAACATTCAGATGGACAGCCAACAGGCCAATGGACCTATGAAACAGTAAGCTGACACCACCAGAACCATGCCCACCTGACCCTTCCTTCTCTGGCACACCTCTTACTACTTTTACCCCAGTCTCACAAGAAGAAATTCTCAACACAATCAGATCCATGTCGTTCAAAACCTGCGAACTGGATCCTCTTCCAGGTTCTCTCTACGCCGACTGTCTCCCTACTCTCCTCCCATTCATCACTGACATCATCAACACTTCTCTTCAAACTGGAACTGTCCCAGATTCTTTCAAGTCTGCTATTGTTCACCCTCTCCTCAAGAAACACAATTTAGATCTAAATGAACTGAAAAATTACCGGCCTATCTCTAATCTCTCTTTCTTGTCAAAACTCCTTGAAAAAGTCGTCCTCAACCAGCTGAACTCTCACCTGTCTGCCAACAATCTCCCCAATCCTTTCCAGTCAGCCTACCGCCAGTGCCATAGCACTGAAAATGCCCTACTACACATTCTCAACAATCTCCTCCTTGCAACTGATACTGGCAAAGTCTCTCTCCTCACACTCCTTGATCTGTCTGCAGCCTTTGATACCATTGATCATGGTATTCTCCTTTCTAGACTTCATCATACTTTTGGCATCTCTGACATTGCTCTGTCTTGGTTCACTTCATACCTATCCAACAGAAAACAAACCGTTCTCATCAATGGCACTTACTCTCAACCTGCATACCTGACCTGTGGTGTTCCACAAGGATCTGTCCTTGGCCCTGTTCTTTTCACTCTTTACACCTCCCCCCTGTCCACCATCATCAACTCCCATTCTATAAAACACCACTTCTATGCTGATGACACCCAACTTCAAGACAGTGACTCACCTGATAATATACAGCGCCTGTTGACTCGCACCACTGAGTGTTACTCGGACATTAAGAACTGGATGACACACAATAGACTTCAGCTTAATGACGACAAAACAGAAGCTATCCTCATTGGCACCCGTCAGAAACTTTCTCAGCTGCCTCCTCTTTCTCTCCCATTATGTAACACATCAGTCCCAATTTCTGATTCAGCTAAAAACCTTGGTGTCTGCATTGACTCTACCCTCTCCATGAACAACTTTGTTTCTCAAACTGCCAGATCCTGCTACTATCATCTCCATCGTATAAGGCTGATCAGGAAGTATCTCTCTGTCGAAACAACTACAAAACTCGTTCTCTCCTTCATAATGTCTCGCATTGACTATTGCAATTCACTCCTGTCTGGTCTTCCTGCCTCCACCATTCACATCCTACAGCGCATTCAAAACAATGCTGTACGCCTTGTACTCAAAAAGAAAAAAGCTGACCACATATCTCCTCTCCTGGCACAACTTCACTGGCTCCCTGTATCAAAGCGCATACAGTACAAACTAGACACCATGTGCTACAAAAGCCTCAATAACGCAGCCCCCGATTACCTGTCAAGCCTACTTGAGATCTATGTTCCCTCACGTACCCTCCGCTCTGCCTCCGATCCTCTGACTTTTCGCTTTCCACGCACTAAGCTCAATACCTATGGTCCACGAGCCTTCTCTGTTTCTGGTCCACTCTCCTGGAACAAACTTCCTCTCTCAGTCCGTCAGCAACCTACTTTTGTCTCCTTCAAGTCCGCTCTCAAAACTCACCTTTTCTCCTCCGCATAAAATCCTAACCCCCCTCTGCAGCCTGTCTCCGCTCGGAGGGAATCACATGGTTATAATATATAATTGTATATGCTATGCTCTCTATAATTTTCCATTGCTTTTATTCTTGCTTTTATTGCTTTTATTCTTTCTCCCCATTTATAGCCATGCGTGTGTGTGTGTGTGTATGTGTGTGTGTGTGTGTGTGCGTGCGTGTGTGTGCGTGCGTGCGTGCGTGCGTGCTTGCGTGTGTGTCTGCTTCAGCGCTTAGATTTGATTTTTTATCAAGATTTTGCGCTATATAAATATTGTAATTATTATTATTATTATTAGATGGGCAGCCAACAGGCCAGTGGACCTATGAAACAGTAAGCTGACACCACCAGTATGATAGAAACATTCAGATGGACAGCCAACAGGTCAGGTTTTTAATGTTGTGGGCTGGGATTGAACTCCAGATATCGGATCTTGAGTCCACGGTTCTGTCATAAGAACCAACCACCCCACGTAAAAATACTATAATGATGATGCTGATGAAGTGAAGATGCTGCTGCTGCTGTTGCTGCTGCTGCTCCTGCTGCTAACGACGATGACGACGACGACGACGAAGAAGATGATGATGATGATGATGATCATGACAATAACAATACTAATAATAAAAATGATAATGATAATAATAGTAACAACAATAATGACAACAACAGTAACAATAATAATAGTAATGGTGATGATGATGAAAATAACAACAGCAATAATAATAATAATAATAATAATAGTAACAATAATAATAATAATGATAACAATGATAATAATAGCAATGATAATACAGTAATAAAAAATAATAATAATAATAATATTAATAACAATGACAACAACAACAACAACAACAACAACAACAACAACAAGAAGAGTCATCATCATCATCATTGACGTCGCCGTTGTCATGATGATGATGATAATAATAATATTAACAATAATGATAATAATGATAATAATAATAATAATAATAATATAATAATAATGATAATAATAATAATAATAATAATAATATAATAATAATGATAATAATAATAATAATAATAATAATAACCATCATCATCATCGTCATAATCATAATGATAATCATAACAATGACTTGTATTTATACACGTCTTACCTATGGATCTATGTGCTCACAAAAACACATTGTCACACACACACACGTCTACACACACAATCGTCACACACACACACTCACAGTCACACCACACACTCACATACACACACACTCACTCACAGTCACACACACACCACATCACACACACACTCACAGTCACACACACACACTCACAGTCACACACACACACATCACAGTCACCACACTCACACACTCACACTCACAGTCACACACACACTCACAGTCACCACACACTCACAGTCACACACACACACTCACAGTACACACACACACTCACAGTCACACACACACACTCACAGTCACACACACACTCACAGTCACACACATACACACTCACAGTCACACACACACACTCACAGTCCACACACACACACACCACACACAACACACACTCACAGTCACACACACACACTCACACAGTCACACACACACACTCACAGTCACCACACACACTCACAGTCACACACACACACTCAAGTCACACACACACTCACAGTCACACACACACAACAGTCAACACACAATCAACACACTCACAGTCACACCACACACCACAGTCACACACACACTCACAGTCACACACACACACCAGTCACACACACACTCACACACAAGTCACACACACACATCACACCACTCACAGTCACACACACATCACAGTCACCACACACACACCACAGTCACACACACACATCACACACACAACATCACACACACACCACATCACACACACACAGTCACACACACACACACCCACACACAAGTCACACACACACACAGTCCCCACACAGTCACACACACACATCACACACACAGTCACACACACATCACATCACACACACACACCACGTCACATACACACTCACAGTCACACACATCAACAGTCACATACACACTCACAGTCCACACACCACACAGTCACACACACACCACATCACATCACACCACCCCACACACAGTCACACACACACACAGTCACACTCACAGTCACACACACACACACACATCACAGTCACACACACACACACTCACAGTCACACACACACACTCACAGTCACACACCACACTCACAGTCACACACACACACTCACAGTCACACACACACTCACAGTCACACACACACAGGTCACACACACACCACATCACAGTCACACACACACATTCACAGTCACACACACACTCACAGTCACACACACACCACAGTCACAACACACACAGTCACACACACACACAGTCACACACACACACAGAGTCACACACACACTCACAGTCACACACACACACTCAGTCACACACACACACACTCACAGTCACACACACACACACTCACAGTCACACACACACACACCTCACAGTCAACACAGTCACACACACACACACAGTCACACACACACACTCACAGTCACACACACACAGTCACACTCACACACACACACACACAGTCACACACACCACACACACACACACCACACAACACACAACACACAACACACACACACACACACACACACAGAGTCACAGACCTGTTCACAGTCCTACAATGGACACAGGAACAGGCCACAAAACAGTACACAGATTCCGGACGTGGAAACATTGACTGAACAGAAAAGTTTTGAGGTAGGGTTTGAACGATGAAACAGAAGCAGAATGTCTGATATTACCTGGAAAGAAATTCCACAGAACTAGGCGCCACACACACACAGAGAGAAAGAACGGAAGCCATGGCATTTACCTTTGAAGTGGTTTTGCTGAAGATGTCGTGAGTCAGAGGAAGGCTGGAGAGAGAGAGAGAGAGGGAGAGAGAGAGAGAGGGAGAGAGAGAGAGCGTGAGAGAGAGAAGGAGAAAGAGAGAGAGCGTGAGAGAGAGAGAGGGGAGAGAGAGAGAAGGAGAGAGAGAAAGCGTGAGAGAGAGAGGGGAGAGAGAGAGAAGGAGAGAGAGAGAGAGGGAGAGAGAGAGAGAGGGAGAGAGAGAGAGAGACAGCGTGAGAGAGAGACAGCGAGAGAGAGAGAAGGAGAGAGAGAGAGAGGGAGAGAGAGAGAGGAGAGAGAGAGAGAGGGAGAGAGAGAGAGAGAGAGACAGCGTGAGAGAGAGACGGAGAGGAGAGGGAGAGGGAGAGAGAGAGACAGGGTGAGAGAGAGGGAGAGAGAGAGAGGGCAGGGTGAGAGAGAGGGAGACAGAGAGAGACAGAGAGAGAGAGAGGGAGAGGAGAGAGAGCGTGAGAGAGAGAGAGAGGGGAGAGAGAGAGAGAGAGAGAGGGAGAGAGGGATGGAGAGAAGGGCACAGACAGAAAGACAAGAAAGACACAGAGAAAGCGAGAGTGAGAGAGACGGGGGGGAGGGGGGGAGGGGGGGAGACCGAGAGAGAGAGAGAGAGGAGAGAGAGAGGCAGACAGACACAGAGAGAGGAGCGCAGGGATATAATGAGACAGAAAGAAAGAGAGACAGAGATAGAGACAGATAGATAGATAGATAGATAGAAGAGAGAGAGAGAGAGAGAGAGAGAAGAGAGAGGGTGATAATGAGGAAGAGTAATGAGACAGAAAGAGAGAAACAAGGGAGGAGAGAGAGAGAGAGACAGACAGAAGAATGAGAGCGAGAGATAGAGAGAGAGAAGAGACAGAAAGACAGACAGAAATGCAGAAAGAGAGACAGACAGAAAGACAGAAAGACAGAAAGAGAGACAGACAGATAAAACAGAAAGAGAGATAGACAGAAATACAGACGGAAATACAGAAAGAAAAAAAGAAAGAAAGAAAGGAAGAAAAAGAAAGAAAGAAAGAAAGAAGAGAGAGAAGAAGACAGGCAGACAGACAGACAGACAGACAGACAGACAGACACGACAGACAGAATGAAAGAGAGAGCAGGAAGGAGGAAGCTGGAGATAGAAAACTGATTAAAATCTGTCAATCCCGAACAATCATTATCATCATTACCACCATCACCATAATTCTGTTTCCCTCATCTTACACACACACACACACACACACACAAACACACACACACAAACACACACACACACACACACACACACACACACAAACACACACAAACACACACACAAACACACACACTTACAAACACACACACACACAAACACACACACACACAAACACACACACTTACAAAACAAACAACAACACACACAAAACTCACACAAACACAAACACACAACAAACAAACGCACACACACACACACAATCACAAACACACCAAAACACAAACACAACACTACGCATACACACAACACAACACACACACACAAACACAACACACACCACACACACACATAACAGTCACACTACAACACACACAACCCCCCCACCACACACAACCCCCACCCCACACACAAACACACACAAAACACACACACAAACACACACACTTACAAACACACACACACACAAACACACACACACACACAAACACACACACTTACAAACACAACACACAACACACACACAAACACTCACACAAACACACACACACACACACAAACAAACGCACACACACACACACAATCACAAACACACCAAACACACAAACACACACAATACGCAAACATACACACACACACAACACAAACACAACACACACCACACACACACTTACAGACACACATACACACACACAACCCTCCCCCCACACACAACCCCCCCCCCACAACAAACACACACAAACACACACAAACACACACACGCACACACACACAAACACACAAAACACACACACACAAACACAAACACACACAAACACAAACACACACACAAACACACACACACACACAACACACACACACACACACACACACACACACACACACACACACACACACACACACACACACACACCTGAAACAGTTATGACAAATATCGTCTGCAAACATATCTGTATTCTCCATGTCTGGAACAGTGCCAGGTTTACCTGACTGATCTCTACCACAGCTCTGGCTGCAGGGGGAATCACATTAAAATTCCCACTGAAATGAAAAGGGATGGAAAGGGTAAAGTAAACACTCACACACACACACACACACACACACACACACACACACACACACACACACACACACACACACAACACACACACACACACCAGAATACACACTGTAATTAACATGCAGAAATGGACGTATATTTACAGTGTTTAACCGTACGTACAGAGAGACCCACGGCCACATCTACATATACATATACATTTACATATACATATACATTTACATATACATATACATAAATATATACATATACATAAACATAAACATATACATATACATATACATAAATATTTACATATACATATACATATACATAAACATATACATAAAACATATACATAAACATAAACATATATATAAACATATACATAAACATACACATATACATGTACATATACATATACATATACATGTATATTTACGTATACATATACATAACATATATATATACATATACATAAACATATACATATACATATACATATAATCATCATCATCATCAGGTGCCCTGTCGCATGGTGTTGGCGACCATGGACTTCCAACCATCTCTATCTCTCGTTGCACCCAGCATCTCCCCCACCCTCCTCTTCCCCAGCCACTCTGCAATCCGTCCAGCATTCTCTCCCTGGGTCTACAT
>JAPXFY010000030.1:1964899-1972399 GCA_030674185.1 Monoplex corrugatus
GACAGACAGACAGTACATTAGTGCTGTGTTGTGAGGACAGACAGACAGACAGTACATTAGTGCTGTGTTGTGAGGACAGACAGACAGACAGACAGACAGACAGTACATTAGTGCTGTGTTCTGTGGACAGACAGACAGACAGACAGACAGTACATTAGTGCTGTGTTGTGAGGACAGACAGACAGACAGACAGTACATTGGTGCTGTGTTTTGAGGACAGACAGACAGACAGTACATTAGTGCTGTGTTTTGAGGACAGACAGACAGACAGACAGACAGTACATTAGTGCTGTGTTGTGAGGACAGACAGACAGACAGTACATTAGTGCTGTGTTGTGAGGACAGACAGACAGACAGACAGACAGTACATTAGTGCTGTGTTGTGAGGACAGACAGACAGACAGACAGTACATTAGTGCTGTGTTCTGAGGACAGACAGACAGACAGACAGTACATTAGTGCTGTGTTCTGTGGACAGACAGACAGACTGACAGACAGACAGACAGACAGTACATTAGTGCTGTGTTGTGAGGACAGACAGACAGACAGACAGACAGACAGACAGACAGTACATTAGTGCTGTGTTCTGTGGACAGACAGACAGACAGACAGTACATTAGTGCTGTGTTCTGTGGACAGACAGACAGACCGACAGACAGACAGACAGACAGTACATTAGTGCTGTGTTGTGAGGACAGACAGACAGACAGACAGTACATTAGTGCTGTGTTGTGAGGACATACAGACAGACAGACAGACAGACAGTACATTAGTGCTGTGTTCTGTGGACAGACAGACAGACAGACAGACAGACAGACAGACAGTACATTAGTGCTGTGTGTCGTGTTGTGATGAAACAACTTTGTGCTCACTTTGGTTTTCAAGATCAAACACAACTTGGAGAGTGGTTTTTATTTGTTTATCTTGTGCTGTTAGCCCCTGATATGATGACCTTCCTGGTCGGCTGGGCTAAAACCGACATAACGCAGGTTAAACATACCTGTTTTCATTGTTGTCCCAGCATCCGTGAAGTCGTAAGGGAGTGAGGTGGTAGAGACCTGAAGGGCTGCTGTCAAACGTGGAGAACTGACCAACTACTGTTGTATTGTGGTGTTGTCTTTACTATATAGGAAAAGTTAATTCAGTCAGTCAGGGTCAGTGTGATGAAAGCTGTGTCCATCACCTCTCCCTCCCTAGCTTTACCTTCACCGACTCTCAACAGGGTCAGGTACCCGTTCACAGCTGGGTGGAATTGGAGACAGCACGTATCTAAGTGTTTTAGGTTAAAGCCATGGATGGTGTGACGTTAAAACGGTGACAATGTGTTTTGTGTTTTGGTGTTAGTTTTTTCCGTTTCCTGTTGGTAGTGCTGTGATGATATTGATGGTACAATGTTGGTGTTTCTGTCTGTTTATTTAGTTTTTGTATTTCTTTTTTGTTTGTTTTATTTTATTTCATTTCATTTTATTTGATGTTTTGTGTCTGTTTATTGAATGTTTTTGTATTTCTTTTTATTTTATTTTATTTTATTTCATTTTATTTATTTTATTTCATGTTTTGTGTCTGTTTATTTAATGTTTTTGTATTTTATTTATTTTTATTTTATTTTATTTCATTTTATTTATTTTATTTTATTTTATTTTATATCATTTCATTTTATTTTATTTTATTTTATTTTATTTTTTATTTTATTTTCACTTGCATTTATTTTTGGTCACAATGAAGTAACTATGTGAAATTCGTGCTGCTTTTCCCAGGGGGAGCGTGTCGCCGCAGTATGGTGCCACTCATCTATTTTCTGTACGCGTGTACGTGTTTCTGTTTTAATTATGGAAGTAGATTTTTTTTCTTACAGAATGTTGCCAGTCACGTTGCCGTGGGATCTTTAACCTGCTGCAGACGGGATCTGTGTTTGTGTGCGATAAGTTTCATCTGAACGACTGAGACGTACACCGCCGTTTGAAATTTAGTGATGGAAGGAATTGGGAGGGGAAGGGAGAGAAAACTTCCTGTCTGATCAGTGATTTGAACCTAGATACCTGGCGTCCTGGGTGCTTTAACCGCCGAACCACTGTCTCCACGTGTGGTAGGGATATTATCTTTTGTCTTCTGGGCAGCGCTGTGGCTTTTCCAACACACGTCATTACAATGTAACCAAGATTGTTCCGAGACTAGAATTGTTAAGATACAAAATGGATACACTCAGGTAGGACACCAGGACCTGGACAACTCATGGCGTTATGCACAGGCTTAAGGCGTGTGCCATGATCATTCTGGATCTTCTCCATAGGCTCGGTACGACTTCAGGACCTGGCCAGCTCATGGGTTTATGAGCAGGCTTAAGGCGTGTATCGTGATCATTCTGATCTTCTCCATAGGCTCGGTACGACTTCAGGACCTGGCCAGCTCACGGGTTTATGCGCAGGCTTAAGGCTTGTGCCATGATTACCATACACATGGCACCTGTGACGTTAGTGCATATGGAATTCATTCCGAGCGCGGAGACGTCATCTTGAGAAACTGAAACAGAAATTACCAACAGTCGCACGTCAATTTCTCATCCACGGACGGATTTGTGTGACGGTGAGTTTATTTTGAACAAAATTCTAGAGTTTGAGTATAGAGTTTGTGTTCAAGAGGGATTCATTGCGTTGGGACAATTCCGTATGCGCTCCACCCAAATCTGCCAGCAATAATGTGGCAGACTTCCAGAGCCTGCGCAAAACCCTGTGCACTGGCAAGATCTTGAAATGAGGAAAAGTGTGTGTGGGGGGGGGGGTGTAGAGGGGTCTTTGAAACAGTAAGCTGACACCATCAGAATGATGGAAACATTAAGATGGGCAGTCAACAGGCCAGTGGACCTATCAAACAGTAAGCTGACACCACCAGAATGATGGAAACATTAAGACGGGCAGCCAACAGGCCAGTGGACCTATGAAACAGTAAGCTGACACCAGCAGAATGATGGAAACATTAAGATGGACAGCCAACAGGCCAGTGGACCTAGGAAACAGTAAGCTGACACCACCAGAATGATGGAAACATTAAGACGGACAGCCAACAGGCCAGTGGACCTATGAAACAGAAAGCTGACACCACCAGAATGATGGAAACACAGACGGACAGCCAACAGGCCAGTGGACCTATGAAACAGTAAGCTGACACCACCAGAATGATGGAAATATCAAGACGGACAGCCAACAGGCCAGTGGACCTATGAAACAGTAAGCTGACACCACCAGAATGATGGAAACATCAAGATGGACAGCCAACAGGCCAGTGGACCTATGAAACAGTAAGCTGACACCAGCAGAATGATGGAAACATCAAGATGGACAGCCAACAGGCCAGTGGACCTATGAAACAGTAAGCTGACACCAGCAGAATGATGGAAACATCAAGATGGACAGCCAACAGGCCAGTGGACCTATGAAACAGTAAGCTGACACCAGCAGAATGATGGAAACATTAAGATGGACAGCCAACAGGTCAGTGGACCTATCAAACAGTAAGCTGACACTACCAGAATAATAGAAACATACAGACGGACAGCCAACAGACCAGTGTTTTTAATGTTGCGGGCTGGGATTGAACTCGAGATATCAGATCGTGAGTCCACGGCTCTATGAAAAGAATCAAACAACCCGCATAAAACTATCATCATCATCATCATCATCATCATCGCCATCATCATCATCCTCATCTTCCTCCTCCTCCTCATCATCACTATCATCATCATCATGTGCCCTGCCGCATGGCGTCGGCGATCATGGCCCTCCATACAAATCTTTTCCTCGTCACCGCGAGTGCATCTCCCACCCTCTCTGTCCTCAGCCACCCTGCAAGTCCTGTCCAATATTTTCTCCCTGGGTCTAACGGGTGTTCTCTTTCCCTCCAGCTTTCCTGTTGTGACTAGGTGCTCTACTTTCTCTTGCCTGTGTAAAACTATGGCTGAGCAGAATACCAGAAGCACAGGCACAGAACAGTATTGTACTTAACTCAGGTGCACGGCTGTCCGCATTGTGCTGTATGGCGCAGACATGGTCCTGTATGTGTGAATGAGTGACGTATCGCCGTAATCTGATTAACAACAGTCACATCTCCTTCTCTTTTCTTGTGAATGAACGTCGGTGTTTAATCAGATTACAATCAATCGGCCATTTCTTTCTTTCTTTCTTTCTTTTCTTTCCTTCTTTTTTTACCTCCCTTTAATCCAGCGCCGTCGATTCAGTACGTGAATACTGTCACGCTTGAGGGAAGACGTAGTGTGCCGACATTGCAACTTGTAACTTGGAAAAGAACTTTTGTGGAAAATGCCGGGGATAATGGTCAGGTGATAGAAATGTGTGACAACATTGAGTCACTCTATTGGCTTACACACCAAGCTGTGGTGTGAAAGTCCGGAGATTTCTATTATGATTAATTGCTTTCTTTTCAGGTAGCCAGCGGCTAGACTGGGTTTTACAGTTTATTGGATGTGTGGGTTACTAACTGTTAAAGTGAAAACGAGACATGTCATGACGAAAGACGTGTCCATGTTTGTGTATCAGTGTTTGTGTTGTTGTTGTTGTTGTTGTTGGAAATGGGATGGACTTCTGCGTTGTACATTTCCCTGAAAACTGTCTGAACATTGTAAACATGCTGTCGGCTTGAAGTTTGGATTATTAATTGAAAATCTTTGGATCATAAGATGAACTGTTTGGATTATAAATTGAACTCTTTTGATGATCAAAATGAACTACCAGAGGCCTGAAATCTAGAAAGTTGATGATTATTGGGATGGCAATTGCTTCGTTTACTTCACCGAAAAAAACATCTTCACAATGTGACATGACTGGACCAGCATCCAAAAAATGACATGATGTAAAAGTTTCAGTTTAGTGACATGTGGATGGAAAGATTGGATGATGAAATCACCAACTGTAGCGTTGTCTAATTGCAGGAAACGGACCAAACGGACTGTTGACAACTTTCCTCATACTGAATGACGTCATGTGTTTTGGTGAACTGTGGACACTTTCATAAACGTGTTACGTTACGTATTTGTGTGTGGGCAAATCCAACACCAGAATAGGACCACTGGATTCCTGGATTACAATTCCTGTGTGGATTCCTGGATTACAGTTCCTGTGTGGATTCCTGGAACAAACAACAGATAATCCCCCACAACTGCCAGTCATCATCAGTATGGAGGACAAATGTACGTTATTATTGTTTTTTACCAGGCATCTAAGTCTCCTGCTTCAACATGACAGTTTGAATGACCGGGTGGTCAGCTGTGTGTGACACATAAGTCCTGGACAGCTAGGAGTGGACAGCTAGAGTGGACAGCTAGGAGTGGACAGCTAGGAGTGGACAGCTAGGAGTGACAGCTAGGATCAGACATCACACGTTAATGGCTGGGAGGTAAAAACTGTTTTCTTGTTTGTTTATTTCAGTGACACACCTCTGATGATCGGCATCAAAACGTGGAAGACAAACGGAATAAAACTTCTGACACTTCGGCCTAAAATAGGATTCGCTTAACATTGTACAATTTGGCCTAAAATAGGATTCGCTTGATATTGAACATTTCGGTCTAAAATAGGATTCGCTTAAAATTGTACAATTTGGCCTGAAATAGGATTCATTTAACATTGAACATTTCGGCCTAAAATAGGATTCACTTAACATTGAACATTTTGGCCTAAAATAGGTTTCGCTTAACATTGTACACTTTGGCCTAAGATAAGATTGGCTGAACTTTGGGGAAGTACACGAATCTGAAGAAAGGGTTTATGACTCCAACATCTAAGTCAGTCCAAATCTGTTTCTTCAAATTCCTTAGGACTCCAAACTGGTGTGAGAGAACAACAGAATCTTCAGTTACGTATCGGAAGCTGAAGCCAGTTCAGTTTGCTGACAAGTTTAAAAAGTGATTTCTTCCTTTGTTTCCTGAATTCAGAGAGTATCTACATGTTTTTATATGGCGCATGGATTATGGTTTGCCAACACCAAGATGAAGTCCTGTGATGTGATGATGGTGGTGAGACAGTGACAGACTACTGAATGGAAACAACTCCAATCCTGATGGTTGTCATGGAGACGTTATGACGTGGATTAAGGATCACACAAAGTCTGACAGGAAGTGATGACGATTTGTTTACATAAGTACGGTAAGTGCACTGGACTGTTTCGTTGTTGTTTTTGTTGTCGTTGCTGCTCTTCTTTCTTCTTCTTCGTTTTCTTCTTCTTGTTCTTCTTTTTTGTTGTTGTTGTTCTTCTTGTTCTTCTTTCTTCTTCTTCGTTTTCTTGTTCTTGTTCTTCTTGTTTTCTTTCTTTTTCTTCTTCTTCTTTAATTGTTCCTTTTCTTCTTTTCCTCTTTTCTTCTATTTTTTCTTCTTTCTTCTTCTCTTTTCTCTTTCTTTTCCTCTTTTTTTCTTTCTCTTCTTCGTCTTCTCCTTCCTCTTCTTGTTCTTTCTTCTTGTTTTTGTTTTGTTGTTTCTTTTTGTTGTCGTTCTCCTTCTTCTTCTTTTTCTTCTTCTCCTTCTCCTCCTCCTCCCTCTTCTTCTTCTTAAACAAGATGTGGGATGATAATCATGATGATATAGAATTCCATTTCTCATCGAGACTGAGTGACCGGGGCTGTGCTCCTCGCTGACCTTCACAGTATATCCTACAGTCAGCCAGGCCCGGGAGACACAGACACCTGCTGTGTTGGTCACTGACCCCCCCCTCGTAAAATGGAGGAAACTGGACAGTGTGGTCTCAGTCTTCCCAACGAGTCTGCAACACGCTGCTGTGTGGGTAGGACCCAGTCTGGGCCTGAAAAAATCCCGCAGTAATTTTTGAACCGATAAGGTTTGAACTCACGTCCTGGCGGTCAGTGATTCGTGGTGCTGACCACTCGGCCACTGTGACTGTTTGTGTGGACTGAAACACTGACTTCAAAGAATTGGCGTTTTTTTTGGGGTGGTGGGGGGGGGGGAAGAAGGGGGAGCAAAGCGGACGGAGGGGAATATTCCATTATTTTTCTCAGGATGGCTGGATGTTAATGTTTACAGACACACATCCCGACCCCCGTGTATGGATGTCTCTGGAAAATGACGCTAAAAACAAAACAAACAAACAAACAAAATCAACCACCACCACCAACCAACCAACCAACCAACCAACCAACCAACCAACCACCAACCCCAACCAACCCAACCGTACCAACCACCACCACCACCACCAACACCAACCAACAACCGTCAACCAACCAAACCAACACCCACCACCAACTAACCAACCAACACAACCAACCAACTAACCAACCAACCAACACAACCAACCAACCACAACAACCAACCAACCAACCAACCAACCAACCAACCAAACAACCAACCAACTAACCAACCAACCAAACAACCAACCAACAAACAACCAACCAACTAACCAACCAACCAAACAACACACCAACCAAACAACCAACCAACTAACCAACCAACCAAACAACCAACCAACCAAACAACCAACCAA